>NW_026847438.1:147533895-147591474 GCF_025583915.1 Anolis sagrei ordinatus
GAACTTATAATGTTTAGATCTCCGTCACGGAACTATGGCTTTCTGCCTCTTTGTCTCCCTCCCCCAACTCATGTATCCAAATGTCTTTGGCGATTTAAATGTGACATAGTCCATTACTTAGTTTTTAGAAAATTTTCTTGTCAAAAATTGCACCAAGAGGATCAAATATCTACAATCAATCAAATGCTCTGTAAACTGTAGGAGAATTAGAAAGCATCAGCTAGAAAGGTTATGTTCATGACATCTCAAAAATCTAGTCAATTTGAGCTCTGAGGGCAGTTAAATGAATTCACTCTTAGAACAAGAATGGCAAGCTGGTAGCTTATGGGCTGATGCAAACTTCATCTCAGGGGTCATCAAACCTTTTAAACAGTCCCTCAAACTGTTGGAGGGCTGGATTATAATTGGGGAAAAAACATGAATGAATTCCTATGGACACTGCACGTATCTTATTTGTAGTGCAAAAAACACTTTAAAACAATACAATTAAAATGAAGAACAATTTTAACAAATATAAACTTATTAGTATTTCAGTGGGAAGTGGGGGCCTGCTTTTGTCTGATGAGATAGGATTGTTGTTGTGTGCTTTCAAGTCATTTCAGACTTAGGTTGGCCCTGAGCGAGGGCTGGGTAAATGACATTGGAAGGCTGTATCCAGCCCCCGGGCCTTAGTTTGAGGACCCCTGCTTTATCTGATCTCAATCTATTGTAAAGAAGTTCCAATAACAGTGCTGCTACTAATTTATCCTAAAAGGAAGCAATGTATACACACACACACACACACACACACTGTAGTACGATATATTGTTATATTTGTGCATGTTCAGTTCATATTAAGATGATTTCTCAGGAAATGTATTATTAATACACAACCATACACATGTGACATGGTCTCAAAAAATCAAAGTGTAATGTACTTCATATCATGCAAGCTGATAGATACCATCTCAAGCATTTTTGACAGTCACATCAATCCTCTATAGGTGTTCAAAAGAAATGTGTTAAACAGGGGAGAGAACCTGTTGATATCTGCTCTCCCCTCTGTGTCCTGGCTCCTGTTTAGATCTTCACATATTCAGCACAAAGGTCTATAGCAGGCTTGCACACATGAGGCGTGTCACTACTTTTATCTGAAGTAGTCAGACTTGTATTCTCTCACACATAGAATGAATGAAAATTTACTCAATTTTATTTTCTGTTTTTGGTCCTTTAAAGCATGAACTAAAATGCTCTTTCTACTAGGTCTTGATTAAATAGACTTCTATATACCATTAAAGAAAAAAATGGGGCTGATCAAGATAAGACATGTATGTCAGAATGCCATGCTTTTTCTACCTGTAAATACACAATTATTTGTTACAGTAAGTCATAAAAGGATCAAGTGTGTGTGTGTTAAAGAAAACCTTATACTGCTGGTCATTGTGTGCAGCTGCTAATGTAGGTCAGCAAGTAAATTTAAACCACACCTGGTGGGGTATAACTGTATGTGTTTTAGAATACAGTTTAGCTTTTTGCTCTGAGGAGCCTATGCTCACGCTTTATGTTTTTATGCTCTATGCTGCAATAGATTGAGCTCTGAGGAGCTTAGGCATTTTGCTCAGCTATTTGTACTGCTCTCTCATTTGAATGAAGATGAAGAAGTCTTATTCTGTATTACTTACATGGCCTATGTAACTTTGTTGCACTGTTTGATTTTGTATGCAATACTGCAAATTTATGTTTAACTCTGCTGACAAGTGTAAAGTTTTCTGTTCTTTTCCCTCTTGCCTGTGTGCAATATTATTGTGTCTTCTGCATTAGACCTGACAGAAATCCACTTATTGCACCAAAGATCAATTGGGAAAAGACTGCCACGTGTATGTGGTGCCATGATGGATTCTACAAAGTTTATGGGCAGTCTCACCAATTTCCTAGTGATATGACTAGCATGTCTGTTACCTTTTCACTGGCATCCATCCTTACATTTGCCTGAGGTAAAGGAAAGGGGTGGAGATATTGGSTAAAAGGGGAGCACCTGGGCAGTATATCCTACCAATTGCCACTGAAAAACCTCATTCAGGAAGGTAAAAGGGGGGGGGGGGAGAGGAAAAAATACAAAAGAAGCGGAAGATAATGGTCTGACGGTATGAGGAGGTAACCTCTCTAAAAATATTTGGCTATACACACACTGTCATTTTCCATAACATTTCAGTCTGGATCTGTTCTTGGAAGATTAAAAGAAGATTTGTTGCAGATGCTCCTATTATTTTAATTATTGGGGAGGGTGGCCAGATTTTTGTTGACATCAATTGGAATGGGACACACAGTGACTCTTGAAAACTGAAATATTTCTTAGATGGCTCTGTTTAGTAGCATTTGGAGTGTACCTCCTTTTAAAGGTTGTGTTAATTTTCATATCTTTTAATTCAACTTTAATTTTGAATTGCATGCCTCTGGTGCCATTTCAGTTATAGTCTTCACTGGTTGCATGTTTCCAAATTTGCTGCCCAGACACGAGTGTAGTTGGTTCCATAATATGATTTAAATAAGATATTATCTGGAGTCCTGATAATGACAATGACAGAATGCCATTTTTCTTTTTAATAAACATTAACAATCTCATAGATTTTCAAACCTTTGCACAACCTAATACAGTTCTCAATACAATCATGTGCAATACAGCACTCTGCCATGTTAATAAAATGAGTGCTGTATCTGTTGGATGCTCAGCCTGAAAGGAAAAGGGCATGATGGGAAGGAAATAGAAGCCCTCGGGTATGTCACCAGTACCCACATGCAACTCCCAGAAGTTGCTAATGGAGAATGGAGACATGCTTCCAATGCTTCCTTGTCACAACAGTTCCAAGCCTCAATGTTTATTGTGGGTTTGGAACTGCCGGACCCAGATATCCCTCGAGGCAAAGGCTCAGATCCCCTTAACTGTGGCTGACATCACTCAGTTAGGAGCCCCCAGTGGCGCAATGGGTTAAACCCTTGTGCTGGCAGGACTGAAAACCAACAGGTCAAAGTTTCGAATCCCAGGAGAGTGTGGATGAGCTCCCTCTGTCAGCTCTAGCTTCCCATTTGGGGACATGAGAGAAGCCTCCAACAAGCATAGTAAAACACCAAAAAACATCCAGGCATTCCCCGGGCAATGTTCTTGCAGGCAGCCAATTCTCTCACACCAGAAGCAACTTGAAGTTTCTCAAGTTGCTTCTGACATGAAAAAACCACCCAATGTAGTACTTACACGGTGCCATGCAGATAGCTTTTTTTCCTGTGGAAGAAAGGCTATCCTACAGAACACAGAACCTATGTAATACCTGCATAGAGCGTATACAGCCTTCCTGGGCCAAGTGGTCAAAGATTCATTCATGTAAGAAAGACACTGTGAAGAAGAAACACAGGTTTCCAAGACTGTCACTTCAAAGTCTAGCGAGCATGAGTAGGCACAGAGATAACAACCTCTTGGCCTTAAGTAGCACCCTCACAGCCTGAGAGGCCACCTCATACTAAGTTGTAAAAAGGCACTCCTATCCATGAGCAACAAAGAAACCACACACATGGCAACATTAAAGCCTTTATTGATCAGCATCCAGGATGAAGTGGAAACTGAAAGGAAGACAGAAATGTGGCATTGCTAACCTGTTACTCAGCAGGGTCCCAGTGCCCTGAATAGCGAGTGACTAGATAGGTAGTATATCACCAACTTGGTGGGAGGAATGTTCCCACTTACTCTGTAGCTATGTATCCAAGAGCCTGCAAAGTTACTTCCTGGATTAAGTAAGCTTTTAACTCCATAGAGCTGAGCTTTCCGAACTGTGTATTGTGACACATTAGTGTGTCAGCTGCAGTAAGTTTTGCCATGCTAATTTAACTAGTCCATGTGATATAAGCAATAAATCACATACTTTAAAAAAACATCAATGAGAGGTATTAGTGTAGCATGTTATATCCCCAAATATTTTTGTTATTACAATTTACATATGTGTTCACATCTCTTAGAAGGAGTTGGTTTAACTTCTGGTTTGCTGGTAAAACTGAATTACTGTGTCACAAAATGATACAGGCTTAGAAAGTGTGTCACCAACATGAAATGTTTGGAAAGTTCTGCCATAGAGAATGAGGTAATAGCACACTTTTCGTAACTGGTATTGGGGCAGCCCTCTTATCTGACTTGCGTAAAAGAAGGTGTGAAATGGATTCTATGTTTGTGAGAGAACAATCTGCAGAAAACAAGGAGAGGGACTGTAGAGGAAAATAGGTATTGCAATTGGGCTTGTTAAGTAGGATGCAATCTGGAGGCTAGTTGCAGGGAATTAGCCTCTGGCTCCCATGCAATTGCCTACCCTTGCTGATGTGATCACTAGGGGACAAGGCATAAGATGGCATTGAACTCGAAGGGAGCTCTGCCAGCACACATGCATTAACCTCCACTCATGAAGAAAAAGAAGTGATTGTAGAAGTGGCCAACATAATTACACTTTTGCCCTACTGGACTTCTTGGACTTGGTGACAGCTTGATCTGGTCTCTACATCTTGGCATCTTCTGCAAGGCACAGGTGTACATGAATGCAGGCAACTGATAGAGTGGAATGCTTGTGACTTTGACAACATATAGTTCATCTGCCTGTGGTGATGGGCTCCTCACCCATGTGGGAGACACTGCTCTTCATTGGTGTATAACTATCCCCCCCCCCCTGTGTGTGTGTGTGAAACGGTTCAGGGAAGGCACAGTAATTACATGTGGTGGAGGAGAGAGAAGTGTAGCAGTTACAGTATACCTAGTGTGAATGGTCTTCTTTCCTTGTATATCTAAGTGGGAAGCTTTGTCCTGACTTCCTTAGTTATTGGAGTGGAGTAGATGTTATTGTTTGGGCCTGGAAATCCAAGCTGAAAGACCTGTGAAGATTCTAGGCAGATAAATGTTGTTAGCAATGGGCACCAGCTTTGACCAGCAGTGCTGTGGAATTTGAAGAGGCACGAATTGAGGATGAAAGGGATAAATGTGTCAAGAGGAAGGCACATCAAGCGAACTCCAACTGGGACTGCCTTCCACCTGGAAACTGATCCCCTCACTGAGGGAGAACATGTGGGTCAAGAATAGGGCTCCACAGTCACTTATGTACCCAGTGCCAGGACACTGCACTTGGAGGACAATACTCAGACAATGAGGGATCACCGAAGTAAGTAAAAATAAGTAAATGCAGAAGCTCCTAGGCATGTTCAGAAGATAGGTTCTTTCTTTCTTTTTTTGCAAAGTCCTCCTTTATGCAGAATGACTCTACTTTTGTAAATGCCAAATGCAACGCTCTCAGTATGCATGATATAACAAGATCAGAGAAATATAGTTGCACACCAGGCAAGGTGTCATCTATGCTTCAAGCTGTAATTTTATATCCAATTACTTTGGATTATGCCCCTTTGAAACAAATGGGACCAAATTTCAAATAATGTATTGGTGGTGGTATGCTGTAAGTGGATTCTGAATGAGTCATATTCTCTGAGTTAAGTAGTGTGATTGTTCATGTGGAAGCAGATATTTTCCTCAACACCGAAGTCAAAAGAAGAGAAAAGTTTTGTACTAGAGTAGACTTTGATTGGAGACTACTCACAGATAGATCTAGAATATCAATAGACGTTCCTCTATTCTATTATTCATGTGTTTATATATTTATCAGTGGAGTGACTCCATCAAATGTTTAGCTATTCCAACAGCTCATTAATGGCAGTCTTATTTAGGTATCTAAATGCAACAAAAATACAGAAGATATCTGCCAGTAGTATTATTATGTACATTTCAAGTGTTTTGTATAGTATGTAGAGCATTTCACTCTAATATTTCTACTTCACATGTAGAAGGACCCAAAGTAATGTACAATAATAAGTCACATTAAAATATTCCCACTGTAAGACTTAAAAAAAGTAAAAAATAGTTAAAAATTAAACACAGCATTTAAAAAATGAATGGTAAAAAAGTGGAAATTTCCATGCATCAGACAAATTAAAACTTTGCTGATAAAAAGGATTTTCAGCTTCATTTGGTAAAATACAAATGTGTATGGAAATAGCTCAATTTACCGAGAAATTCACATTCTGTAAGCTTTTGAGAAATGTCCTCTCCTGCAATCCTTTTCCATAAATGAAACTTGGAATATGAAGAAATGCATAGAATATCATACTAATTGAACTCAGAAAGCAAGTCCCTTGGCCCTAAATCATTTCATGGTTTTAGATGATAAACAAGATACTAAAATATCACCAACTATACATTAATTTATACTGTACTAAAGGATGCCTTGAGAAGAGTGATACAGCCTGAAGTGCACTAATCAGATGCAACATCTAATTCTAATTTTAGCACGATTTTTAAAGGTGAAGGGTTTTGGGAACTGCAGATCCTAAATAGCTAGATAAACTCGGGTGCCTGTACTAGTTTACAATCCAGAGATTCATTAGTGTGGTGTCAAAAAATAGTTCCTTTATTTATTAGTGTTTCTGATAAAATCTCCAACTAGACATGGTACTTTGCTGAGACTTCTTTCTCAAGGTTTTGGGAGCATTTGGGGCAAGGATGTCTAGTCATGCACTCTGGATTAATTGTAGAAATCCAATTCTGTGGGCTTCCGATAATTCTCTATCGACTCCAGTCATGCCTTGAATACTCACTTTTACATCATTTTGGGTTACGGAAAGGGCTGCACAATTTCAATATTTCAGTTATTATCAATAGTTTGCTTTTATTAAAAAAATATAAACTGCTTTTAAATTCTCAATAAAAAGCAAGTGAGTGTATTTTAAATGTTTGGCATAAATTACAGTTCAGAAATTGCAATTAGTCCAACAGGCGGCAGCTAGATTACTCACTGGTGCATCATATAGGGAGCATACCACCCCCCCTGTTGTGCCAGCTCCACTGGCTGCCGATCCAATTCCGAGCACAATTCCGCCATGAGTCGCCCGTAAGGGCTGAGAATGGCGGTCAATAAGTGCATCAAATAAATAAATTCAAAGTGCTGGTCTTGACCTATAAAACCCTATACGGCTCCAGTCCAGCGTACCTATTCGAACGTATCTCCTTCTATGTCCCACCTCGGAGCTTAAGATCRTCTGGGGAGGCCCTGCTCTCGGCCCTGCCTTTATCTCAAACACGCTTGGCGGGGACGAGGGACAGGGCCTTCTTGGTGGTGGCCCCCCGCCTGTGGAATTTGCTCCCCGGGGAAATTAGGTCATCGTCATCCCTCCTCACCTTTAGAAAAAAGGTTAAAATGTGGCTGTGGGACCAGGCCTTCGGGCAATCAGGTTAAAGGACTATTGATAATGTTGACTATGGCATGGAAGAGGATTTGGATAAGTTAAGCGGAGTAATCATTAGTAGATGGCTAGCTAAAYAGCCACCAGACGGGCAATAGCTAATCAGAGTGTAAGTATATTGTTTTAATCTTTATTTATTAATGTTAATRTATAATTGTTATATTTGATATTCTGTATTTTATGATGCAGAATAAATTATTGCCAATTGTAAGCCGCCCTGAGTCCCCCCCAGGGGTTGAGAAGGGCAGGGTAAAAATGTTCAAAATAAATAAATAAATAAATAAATAAATAAATACAGTGTGCTTTTCGTATCCATTTTGATATGGTTCCAGGACTACCCATGAATACCAAAATAAAATACCATTATACACAACAGCAGAGTAAAATGGTGTTCCTAATATATAAAATGGCAAAATCAAGCTTTGCTTTTAGAATTTATTTTGGTGGAGGTTGATATTTTCAATATCACTGGTTGAATTCATGGATGCAGATTCTATGGATATTGAGATCTTAGTCTGTATCCAATAAAATTGTCCCTCTACAGCAATGGCTCTCAACCTTTGGGCTTTTAGGTGTTTTGGACTTCACCTCCCAGAAATCCCAGTCAGTTTACCAGCTGTTGGGAACTATGGGAGCTGAAGTCCAAAACACCTAAAAGCCCAAAATTGGGAACCACAGCTACAGGCAAGTGTAATAAGTTTCTTCGAAAAATGATCAAAACTTTTTTCTCCCTCTTTCTCTGTCCTAAGTAAAGAACAGCTAAAGAATCCTTGAGCTGCTATCCCAAGTGTGCTTCTTCCCAATGAGAAAGATTTTGAAATAGTATCAAAACGGAGCAGAATATGGTTGATAATCTGCCAGAATGAAAAGGACTTTCAAGGTTAGGTCTCTATTAAAGGAGGACAGAATTACTTTTCTTTCCTCTGCTGCATCTACTAATACGGAAGAGCTGTTGTATTAGTTTTGTGGCCTTGGCGATGTCTCTAGTGATAAAATCCTTTGTAACTGTGAATGAATTCATGACAGAGTTGACAGCATGGCAGTCTATAATATGCTTGTAGCTGGAAATAAATTATTATTGAGCAAAACACTTTCTGCTACAACAATGAAAATGAATATGTATGTTCAAACTGCACTGAAGTAATGCTCAGTAACAGCACCAGTCATTTCTAAATCTTTTATTGTTTTTTTAATTAGTGCTGCACTGTATTTTTATCATATGTATGCTGTCAAGGCCCCCTCAAATATGGTTTAATGTGCTGGTATTTCAATGACACTATAGTCACATATATTTCCTTGTGAGTTAGGAGTTTCCAAAAGACAACCTGGCAAAATGGCACTACTTAAAAGAATCCCACACACTGTGTGACTGTGGAGCAGAACAGACAACTCCGTATCTATATGCTTGTCCACTATGCCCTGCCTCATGTACAGAGGAAGAATTGTTGGAAGCTACAGAAAATGCCATTGCTGTTGCCCGTTTTTGGTCAAAAAATATTTAGCTGCCTGTGCTCCTTCTATTTTTATCAGTTTTATACTAATTTATGCAATGCTTTTGATACTAAATAAATAAATAAATAAATAAGGAGTTTCCAGTCACTATTCTTCTGACTGAGTCATAAATTGAAAAAAGGGTAACATTTGCTATATATTGAGTGCTTGATTTGAATGACATTCACAAATTTTGATATGCCAAATATAATAAAAATGGACTGATTATCATCACTGTTATATAACAGTGTGAATGGAATAGATTCAGAACTACCAATGGTTTTTCAGATGATTTGTGCCTATCAATGACTATACAGTCTAGATTCATCAGGAACAGCAGTCTAACACTATCTGGAGAGCCACAGGTTGCTTATCTCTGGTCCAGCTGAAGCAAATCATCAGTTTAGTGCTTCTGATTGATCCCGAAACAGTGAATACCAACACAATACAGTGGAATGGACAAGGTTGCTGAGACCTTGCAATACGGCCAAGGCAATGTCAACAAATGCTAGAATCGCAATACCAGAAAAATATCATTCCATGATCTAAAAGAGAAAAACTGGAGGATGGAGAAAATTGAGTAGATGGGGCCACTTGAACTAGGCCCTTGGGAATGTTTATTAATGCCAATGCTTAACACAGATAAATGTATATATTGTAATTTACCCCACCCCGCTCCAGCTCATTGTTCTTCCTATTGCAAGCAGCAAAGAGTCCTATTTAATACTCAAAATATAAGATGCATGGTCTTCCTTGCTACCATGGTTCTTCTTCCATTTCATCAACTTTAATTGACTTCTATTGCAAAGTAGAAGTCAATTTAAAAAAAAAGAATGTGCTGGAATTTATGATTGTACAAAGGAAACAATACTAAGGTGGGTATTCTTTGCTCACCTACCTGGTAGTAAGCACTACTGTGCCAATAGGATTTATTGTGGAGAAACCTTTCATAGAGTATATTGTAAATTACCTAAGAAAGATGAACATTATGGGTGTGTATGGACCAGTATCCATTTCTGTTGACCTCCAAAGGAAGTGACACATCAGAGGAGTAACTGGTTACTAAGCATTTACAATTGGAACCTGACTGGTTCGGGATTCTTTGTGTGTTCCAAGCAGAACTATAACAATATAGTCCACTGCAGACTATCTTTTCAGAGCAGCTGAGGAGTAGTGGGACTGGCTGGTCTCTGCTCCCTTGTTTTTACTTTCTACGTCCTCCACCTTCTTTCTCACTTTAATATGGCACTTTCCAGTCACACCTAATACCAGTCTTCCTTGCTTTATTTTAAATTAGATAACCCCTCATTACAAGACTTTGTTCCGGGTCATGACAATAATGTCAAACTTTTGTAAAGCATATGTTCAATTCTTCCTGCAAATCTGCTCAGGATAGGCAGGGTAAAAGAGAAGTTGCCATGTCTCCTCACCAATTCACAAATCTTAAACACTGATATTATTTTGGTAATTTACAAACATGCAAATTTCCTCAAATATCTTCGAAGCAAGGAAGGTCATGAATATCAACATTTGACAAATACAGAAACAAATACATAGCTAAGGACAGGTTTTAATAATCTCTTTGTTGGATATTTTCAAACCAAATCTACATGTAACAATTGACTGTTTTGTAGTTTATTCCGAATGTTTTTCTCTCAGTCTAGAACAGTGGTTCTCATCTGGGGTCCCCAGATGTTTTTGGTCTACAACTCCCAGAAATCCCTGCCAGTTTAGCAGCTGTTAGGATTTCTGGGAGTTGAAGGCCAAAAACATCTGGGGACCCCAGGTTGAGAACCACTGGTCTAGAACATCCGCAAAACAGTAGAGAGATAAATAATGATTCCCCCCCCCCCAAATGCCTTACTGTGGTTAATGATACTTCTGGTGGCACTGTCCTTTTTTATATGGCACTGACAGATTCCTTATCTACCTATTCTGCTCTTTTAGTCTGGGTCTTACCTGAACGATTGTTGGGAGACATGCGCACTGGAGAGATGGAAGGGGTGCGTGATGAAGAGTACGGTCTTTGCCGATCCCTCTCTATTGTTGAAGATGAGGCTACGAAGTGATACTGTGACCATCCATCCTGCATGGGGACAGGGTACAATAATGAAAAAAGAACAATGGTGAAAACAAGTATAGATATACAATACATAAGAACATCCAGCATTGTGTGACTCAGTCATCTAATACAACACTACTTGGAAGTAGTGGTCCCTGGATCAGATATAATCTTTTTTTTTTGGAAGTCTAAGTTTACAGCTATCTGGGAAGATAATCCCTCATTAAGAGAAAGAGACCTCAAGTGAGACTTCTAGAGTATCCACATACCGGCCTCTTGCTTTTTTCCCCCTCCATTTTTCATGTGAAGAGGCAGTCAAAGTAGGTTCCCCTTAATTATAATGCCCCTCTTGATTCAAAGAATAATTTAGCTGGTTGGGATCACAAATTCAGGGTTCTTGTTTTTTAAGTGACTTTCAGTAACATTGCATATGCAAAGACAGTGGCCCTTTCCCAGCATGATCACTGTAAATGGTTCGCGCGCTGCCTATCTTTGCGATCACATCTCCCTCTATGAACCGGCACGAACTTTAAGATCTTCCAGGAGGGCCTCCTTTCACTCCCACCATCGTCACAACCATGGTGGGGAAGAGAGAGAGGCCTTCTCGGTGGTGGCCCCCCACCTCCGGAACACCCTTCCCAGAGAAATAAGACAGGCCCCATCCCTCCCCTCCTTTTGTAAGAGCTTGAAGACCTGGTGGTTCCAACAAGCCTTTGAAAATGACTAGTTCTAGCTCAGCCCTAGGCATTGTTGAATATGGCCAGATATTTTTCTACCAATTACCTAGGTCACTTTCTCATAATAGCCCTTGGAAATGAACAGCCATAGACAATATGTGTTATTGTTGTGGCCTGCTATAGCACCGCACCTAATGCCCCGGTCCCTCTAGAAATTTGTGCTTGCACTAGCCTTGGCCTGGCCTTTTAAATTGCCTTGAACAGGCTGGGTTATTTTTTAAATATATATGTGCTACTATGACTTTTTATGCCTATATTGTTTTATTAATTTATGTTTATATTGTTTACTTTGTATGTATTGATGATGTTACTTGGAAACCACTCTGAGTACCCTTGGGGAGATAAAGAGGTATATAAATAAAGTTTTTGTTGTTGTTGTTATATCAAAATTATGGCTAACATTCCATGAGTAAATTACTCAGGCATAAGTCTTGTTATCTCTGCAGGCCACACTTTTGCACAATGGCTGCATTTTATTCAAGGTTGCAAACATGTAGGTTACACATGCAGTTCTTCTGGTTGCACAATAGACAATGGTGCATTTTTTGTTATTGATGTGAATTATCCAACATGATGCTATTAGTTGTGTTAGTTCTCCAATAAAGAAGCATGATGTATCTAAGGCATCTCAGTGGGTGTAAACCTATGCTATGCCTCCATAATGCAAAATGTCATTCTTTGACTCATCTATTCTTTAACAAATATCACTAGGATTATGGAAAGATAACATGGTGAGATTTGAAATGTTTTGAAGCATTTTGCCTTCCTTCTTCTAAAGGTCAGCAAATGAACCAGACAGGCTTGTTGCAAATCATTCTTCCCTGAGAGGAACATTTAAAGTAAGGTATTCCAAGGACTTCTGTGGATACCTACTTTTGTACAACTGCCAATACGTTTAATAGTTTTTAAAAGAAAAGAAATGCAAGATGGAGTTTTCTCTAAAACTTGATGAAATTAAGCAGACAATTCCAAGTATAACAGCTGGTGTTTATGCATTCATCTTGATAGACAACAACTTTACACAGACAGATACAAAATGCACAGGCATGTTTGTTTGGGAGAAGTAACTAATGTTTTAAAAATTACACAATGTTTAAATTACAGATATGAATATTCATCATATATTTGAAATTAGTAAGTCTAGCATCATCAAACTGCTGAAATATGACACCTGAACTCGGTGGGATTCTTCTCGAGTTCATAGCTTGAGGACTCAATGCTCAGCAGCACTTGAATTTTAAACTACAAACCCGGTCACTTTGAAGTCAATTGAAGGAAATTAATTTTGCCTCATGTGAATCTAGGTTTTCCCCAAAGAGTTATTTTAAAGTTGGTTTAATGTTTACTACAAAACAGCTCTGTATAAGTCTGAAGCATGCAGAACTCAATGGAGGTGGCTGCCTCATTATTAGACAAAAAGTTACATCTTTCTATTTTGTCTAGTTATGTCCGTGCACAGTATTTGACTTTTTTTTTCAAATGAATTGTTGGGATCTCAGTGAAAAGGGAGCCTACATCTGACCATCACTAGATAAGGTTTCATCTCCCAGAAAAGGGCAAGTACAATCAGTGCTGTAAGGAGACTAAATCCTACAATGGTTAGATGGTCTACAGATAAAATAGCTTAACTTTGAACAGAGGGATGTGGCTTCCAAAGGCAGTTCAAAAAGCTGGAACATGTGGGTTTTGCAGCTGATAAGAGAATGAGACACCTCACAGTTGGATTTCACTGGTCAGTAGAAATGGGGATAAGAGTAAACAGAAGGGCAAGAGCCGTATCCTGATAAAAGTGAGCGATCTTCAAACAATTGTCAAATTCTTAGTTTTCCCCAGAGAATTATCACCCTTTTAAAGTCACACAAGCTCTACCTTGATTTAGAATAAAATGCACTCAATTCAGCATGACATGCTTCAGAGTAAATACACATAGGATCTCATGATTAACGTACAAAGCTATGATTGACACACTGGTAAATGCACAGGGTTAGGAGAGGGCTGCCTATAGCTTTTTCTACTACTTTGTCTGCTATGCTCTCTGGAAGAGGATGATCTTTCTGTCTAGTACTGTTTAGTAACTGCAACTCACATAGACTCTTTGAACAAAAGAAACTGAAATCGTCAGCCTGTCTGCATCTCCTCTTTCAGTTTTCTCCTAAAATCAAGAATGTAAAGGATATTCACATTTTTCTCATCCTTGATGTGAAATGGTATTTTCACATTTTACAAGAGGTTTTGTATATCTTTATTTTACATTTTGGGAAAAAATATTCATAGAAAGTATTGTATATTGGAGGGGTTTTCTTTTTGACAAAACCCTGCCAACAAGTTGCTGAGCCAGATTCAAGGTGCAGGTCATGACCTATAAAGCCCTAAAAGGTTGGGCCCCGCCTATCTCTGCGATCTATGAACCAGTGCGAACTCTAAGATCTTCCAGAAAGGCCCTCCTTTCGCTCCTACCACCATCACAAGTACGGTTGGTGGGGATGAGAGGGAGAGGGCCTTCTCAGTGGTGGCCCCCCACCTCTGGAACACCCTCCCCAGGGAAATTAAACAGGCCCCATCCTTCCCTCCTTTCGTAAGAGCTTGAAGACCTGGTGGTTTCAACAAGCCTTTGAGAACAACTAGTTCTAGCTCAGCCCTAGACATTATTGAATATAGCCTTATTTTTCCTACCAACCAAGGTCACTTCCTCTAATAGGCCCCGGAAATGAACAACCATAGACCTGTACCTATTATTGTTGTTGCCTGCTATAGCACAGCACTTAATTCCTGGGGCCTCTAGAATTTTTGAGCTTGCACTAATCTCGGCCCAGCCTTTTAAATTGCCTTGAATAGGCAGGATTACTTTTAATATATATGTGTTATGGCGACAATTTTTATGCTTATATTGTTTTGTTTACTCGGTATGCATTGATGATGTTATTTGGAAACTGCTCTAAGTCCCCTTGGGGAGATATATAAATAAATAAATAAATAAATAAAGTTATTATTATTATTATTATTATTGCAATTTTCTTTTTAATTTTTTTTTCACAAAATGAATTTTCACAAAATAGTCCTGAAATTCAAAAAGCGATTGAAAAATGTGTCAACTGCCTTGCATTCTTCCTCAAAGAAGAAACATTTTTTGAAATGATTTGTTCTCAGTTTCATGAAGGAAAAAAACTGAAGACTTACATTACCATCTAACATTTTCTGACAAGTGTGAAGGCACAAAGTCTGATAAGAACTGAAAAGCAAATGGTATAGCCAACGATAAGTGAGGAAGGTGGGTTTTTTTGTCATGTCAGGAGTGACTTGAGAAACTACAAGTCGCTTCTGGTGTGAGAGAATTGGCCGTCTGCAAGGACATTGCCCAGGGGACACCTGGATGTTTTGATGTTTTACCATTCTTGTGGGAGGCTTCTCTCATGTCCCCCGCATGAGGAGCTGGAGCTAACCGAGGGAGCTCATCCATGCTCTCCCTGGATTTGAACCTGTGACCGTCAGTCCTGCCGGCACAGGGGTTTAACCCACTGTGCCACCAGGGGTGGTGATTGGCTAATAACATCTGGAGGGCTATATTGACTAAATCAGACCTCCTCAAACTCTGGCCTCCAGCTCTTTTGGCCTCTAATTCACAGAAGCCCTAACCAGCTTGTTCAATGATCAGGAATTCTGAGTTGGAAGCCCAATCAGCTGGAGGGCCAGAGTTTGAGGATGCCTGATTTAAATTATATACTTTGTCAAACTATAAGTGAAAATGGTCTCAACTTATATTGTTTTGTTAATCTTATGTTCTGGGGAGGCCCTGCTCTCAACCCCGCCTCTATCACAAGTGAGATTGGCGGGGACAAGGAGCAGGGCCTTCTCGGTGGTGGCCCCTCACCTGTGGAATTCACTCCCCGGGGAAATTAGATCGGCGACATCCCTCCTTTCCTTTAGGAAAAAATTGAAAACTTGGATTTGGGACCAGGCATTCTGGCAGCTAAAGAAAGGACTTTGATGATGGACAGGAATTGACTAAGCGGAATGGAATTATGGAACTCTGAACGCTGAGCATGAGATTAGTTTTACTGATTGTGTTATGTACTGATTATTTTTAACTTGATAATTGTTTTAATTGCTGTTTTGTATGTATGTATATATTGTGTAGGCATCGAATTGCGCCTTTTTGTAAGCCGCCCCGAGTCCCCCTCCGGGGGTTGAGAAGGGCGGGGTAGAAGTAACCGAAATAAAATAAATAAATAATAAATAAACTTTTTGAAAATTTGCATCAAAAATTTGCATCTGTTCCTTGCAAAGTAAAGTCATATGTTAGTTTTTAATGTATTATGAATCTGTTGGTTGAGTTTTGAGAACAGCTTATCCTTCTTGAAGTTTCACAGGAATGAGTTTCTACATATCTCACTTTCTGAATAGGATGAATAAAACATTACAAAATGCTATAGATGTTAAATAGGCTTTGAACTACTGTAGTCTGGTGGGGAAAAGATATATGAATTTGTATAAATGTTTCTTCTCTTTTTCTGGGAATAATCTGGGACTTCTGCTGAACGATTAAAGTAACAAAGTGTAACAAGGTGTACAAGACTGGATGGAAGATTAAACTTTTTAGATCAAATCCCATTATTCAACTCAGCTAGAGCAGACACTGAATTAATGGGAACTTTGTAAGTTAACACTTCATGTAGATTCCATTGATTCAATGGCTTTACATCTAAAGTCCCAAATTCACTATTGTTAACTGATAGGCATTGCAAGTACGTGCTACTCTTCAAAGCACAGTCTAGCATTTTACAATATATCAAAAAAGACTATATCCTGCTTTGTGTCAAAAGGCAATGGTTTCAGGGCTGTGATAGAGACATGCCACGATACAGTAAATCCAAATGCATTGGTAAAACAATTGACAATATAATTATGAAATTTACATAATGGACTTTCATATTGTGTAGGGTACTATAAGAATTTGGATGTCTGTCTTGTTATATTTTTCCTTCATATTTTCTTCAGAATACCTTACACCTAATATTAGTAATTTTGCTTTCTTTCTTCTTGCAAAATGCATTAATAATGGAAGGTTTTCTTTGGTTTGTGATTTGATTTAATATCGCATGAAAATATCACTCAGTTAAAATGATGCTTCATCAGGCTAAACTAAGTTTGCGGTTAATTTGAAATTGCGCTGTCTGATTTGTTCATGTGTGCCTGACCACCACAATATTTTGTAATACAATTAATACAAATCTAACATTTTCCTTTCTCCACTCTAAGAAAACAAGCTCCCTTTCATCGCAAAGGTAAACAGTGACAGATTCATTAGATTTACTTCATCAACAATTCCAAAAGCTATTAGTGTTAAATATTTAAACTAATTTTTTAGAAGCCAAAAGGGAGTATTTCCAATTTAATGCAGAAATAAATACCACCTGATGTGCTGGCTGCCTTCATTAGTTTGTTTCAGCTCTAGTGCTTCCAATGAAATTTAATTAAATTGATTTGGATACTTAAAAAGTACAGTATGTAAAGGGCTCCTGCAGAGAAGATATAATCTCTGCAGAAGAAAAAGCAGTACGAGTGAATTTCTTAACCCCATTTACTTGCTTCAATATGTGACTGTACTGAAGCAAAATTGAGACAAAAATGACACATTTGATACTGATGTTGTGGGGAGGGCCCTTTCTTGTTGGTCTGTGCATTTAATACAGAAAAATTGTGTCATAAGGAAATGTTTAAAAAGCTGGCTTCATTTTAGTACTATTTTTACTGCATTTATTCCTTGGCAATCTCCCCACCATAGGAGTGTGTGACTAGTTCAGATTGCTGCCACTCTCATGGTGGAATAATATTTTATATTGAAATGGAAAACACTTAGGCATAGATTCAGCCTCTAGTGCAGGGGTTCTCAAACTAAGGCCCGCGGGCCGGATGCGGCCCTCCAAAGTCATTTATTTGGCCCCTGGTCTAAACTTTAGACATAGGGTCACCCTAAGTCTGAAACAACTTCAAGTCACACAACAACAACAAAACAGCAACAATCTGAATTAACTTGACTACCTGATCAGTCAAAAGCAGACCCACCATTCTCACTGAAATACTGGTTTGTTTATGTTGGTTAAAATTGGGTTGTTGTAGGTTTTTTCGGGCTATATGGCCATGGTCTAGAGGCATTTTCTCCTGACGTTTTGCCTGCAAAACTATGGCAAGCATCCTCAGAGGGTAGTGAGGGTTCACTACCCTCACTACCTCTGAGGATGCTTGCCATAGATGCAGGCGAAATGTCAGGAGAAAATGCCACTAGACCATGGCCATATAGCCTGAAAAAACCTACAACAACCCAGTGATTCTTGCCATGAAAGCCTTCGACAATACATTGGTTAAAATTATTCTTCATACTGTGTTGTTCTTTCTCTCCCCACCCCCTGTACAAATAATATATCTGCAGTGTGCATAGGAATTTGTCCATGTTTTTCTCAAAATATAGTCCACCCCACGCAACAGTCTGAGGGACAGTGAACCGGCCTTCTGCTTTAAAAGTTTGAAGACCCCTACTCTAGTGTAATGCTTTCTTGATAATGGATGCTGACTAGCAGTCATAGTAACTTTGTTGTTGCCACCAAGACCAGTTTAAAAGACTGGAGCAGCCACATCGTGGATAATGAGGAATGGTAAGAAAACTGGATCTCCTCCAAGTAATTTGCCAAACCTAGCAATCCCCTTGACCCTGTTCTTTAAGAGGGGTTATGCCAAAGGTTACCTCCTCAAGGCTATTGCAAATGCTGTTGCCAATTCATTAATGTGGCATTCAAATTATAGTGGTGCTAGGGTGTCGTAGCAAGGATCCCACATGTGGAATAACAACAATAAAAGGCAGAGTGTATTTTCAAAGGTCTGCAACTCCACAAATTATATGCACACTAGAAACTTGCCTGCCCAGAATGCAATCCATGGAGGAAAAAAAGGCCAAAAGAGGAGTGAGGAAAATTCCTCCCAGTGAGGAAAGTCCCTAAATGTAGATGGATTTGCAAGAATATCAGTCTTGCTTTGTACCTGTATTACCAATACTAGGAAGAACATACATCCTAACTCATGCGGTGATTATCTAAGTGAATAAAATTTCCAAGATACAGCTGTGAAATTGTCTTGTTTTTCCTATTATGTCACACCTTGCCTTTTGTTTTCTAATCATGTTGCTTACCACAACAAAACCATCGAATGTTCTTTGCTTAATTGTGTTGTCACACAGCTGGATATGCATTCTTTTTCTTGGAAGGATGAGCAGTGAAAATTTAAATATCCTGCCAGTAGATTAGGGCTATTTAAGATGCATTTCTCTCCAAGATATCAAGCAGATGGAATTTGTGTGGGAGCAAAAGTGTTTCTGAGCACGAAGAATGAGAGAAGCCTGGTAATTACTCATCACAAATCTATCTTTCAGCTGACTGGCTCAAAAATAAAGGACAGAACCTGTAAGGACGGTGTCTTTCCAATTGTGGACAGCACACCAAATCAACCCTAGCCAATGCAGTAAGACATGATGACAACTGCAGTCTGGTAACATTTGGAGAGCTGTACATTCCCTAATCCTCTTGTCCAGTACTTTTTTTCATATCACGAGCAACTTGAGAAATTGCAAGTCACTTCTGGTGTGAGAAAATTGGCCGTCTGCCAGGACATTGCCCAAGGGATGCCCAGATGTTTTGATGTTTTACCATCCTTGTGAGAGGCTTCTCTCATGGCCCTGCATGGGGAGCTGGAGCTGACAGAGGGAGCTCAACCCGCTCTCCCCGGATTCGAACTGCTGACTTCTTGGTCAGCAGTCCTGCCAGCACAAGGGTTTAACTGCCACTGGGGGTCCTTGTTCAGTATTAGTGCAACAGGTTAGTTAGGATATGTGTGTGTGTGTGTGTGTAATGTTTGTTTGTGGGATTAACATAATTCAAAAACCACTGGACAAATTGACACCACATTTGGGCACAAGACACCTCTCAGGCCAACAAGTGACCATCATTCATAAAAACACTGAGAAACACAGCGGAAGGGACTTAAAAAGCCAAAAAAGCAAAAAGATACTACAGCGCATGTGCAAAACCACTTATATACACATACATACACACACAAAACACATATTCACAGATTGGGCCACAGCAACGCATGGCAGGGGACAGCTTGTGTGTGTGTGTTTTATATATATATATATATATATATATATATATATATATATATCCTTGTACAAAAAGGTAAAGTATTAAAAACAGATATCCTATTAAGAGCCAACCTTTATGGAGTTTCTTTTTCTTAATAAGTTTCATTTGGATTTACACATAAAAGATGAACTATATAACCTGTACCCAAAGGAACATATTATACTTTAAAAAGGTAACGAAAGAATTCTTATGTCGTACTGTCTTGCGTTGTGATAGAACAGAATTCGGATTAATATGTACCATTAAGATTGTATCTTTGATGAATTGCTATCTTCAAAATCAGTATTTTGACTCTTTCATTCTTAAGGATTTACTGACATGTAGTTTCACCTGAGACACACTGGACCCCCATTATTTTTCAGCCAACTTGTAAAACCCAAGTAACCCAAGTACAGCATTTTCTCCTCCTTTTCTTGAAATCATTATGACAAAGCCTGCTTCCTAGAAGTACTGGGAATATTTTCCACAACTTCCTTTTCAACATATTCTATAAAGTGCTTAATTTCAAAACCTGTTTTAAAAAATATCACTGTTGATGTGAGCCATAAGGAATAGGCAATCAATTGTCACTTCCAGTTTTTGTTTTAGAGTGGGAGATCTAAGGGCAACTTGCACAATCTGGAAGGAAAGGCTCAGATACTTTATCTTGCAAAGATTTAACAAGTAGGTTTCATATGTTCTTAAGCAAAAATAATTATATGAATAGAAGTAATAACTTGATGTATTATGACAGGTAGCCATCTAACTGATTCGTCACCAGCACATGTGACTCCAGGCTTTCAGTTTATGTATTTAAACTGAGAGAAATCCTTGGTTTGTTTGTGAAATAAAGAGGTAAAGGTAAAGGCTTTCCTCTGACATTAAGTCCAGTCATGTCTGACTGTGGGGGTTGGTACTTATCTCCATTTCTAAGCCAAAGAGCTGTCATTGTCCATAGACACCTCCAAGGTCATGTGGCCAGCATGACTGCATGGAGCACCGTTACCTTCCCACCAAAGTGGTACCTATTGATATACTCACATTTGCATGTTTTCGAACTGCTAGGTTGGCAGAAGCTGGGGCTAACAGCTCACGCTGTTCCCCAGATTCAAACCAGCTCAACAGTTTAACCCACTGTGCCACTGGGGACTCTGATGAAATAGATAGTCTATCACAGGGGCCCTCCAAGGTCATTTACCCGCCCTCGCTCAGGGTCAACCTAAGTCTGAAACGACTTGTAAGCACACAACAACATCAAAAATCCTATCTCATCAACCAAAAGCAGGCCCACACTTCCCACCGAAATACTAATAAGTTTATATATTTGTTAAAATTGTTCTTCATTTTAATTATTGTATTGTTTTTAAGTGTTTTTTGCACTACAAATAAGATATGTGCAGTGTGCATAGGAATTAATTCATTTTTTTTTCAAATTATAATCCGGCCCTCTAACAGTTTGAGTGACTGTGACCTGGTCCTCTGTTTAACAAGTTTGAAGACCCCTGGTCTATCACATAGTTTTGGATTACATGAAACTGAGAGAAATCCCCCAAACTTTGTGCAAAAAATATAAGAAGACAAAAAGGGATCTACTGGTGACTTACATTTGTGTATCTTGCCTTTAGAGTAAGTTATAAAATGCTGAGCAAGGCTATTGTGGCTAAGAAAAAAAGTACTTGGAACAATACAGTAAACTAGTGGATTTATTCTTTTTTTTCAGCAGGGTTGACAGCTGTGATGGATTGAAGGTAGAAACATGTTTGTAGCATACAAGACAAGCCCCTGACCATCAACAAAAATCACAGGAGAACACCTGGACACATGGGAGTAAAATAGGGGTGAAGCATAGGGCGACAGCCTTGTTGGGAATGCAACTGCTCTTATACTTTGTGCCTGTTGATGGGCGCCATAATTAATCAGGTGGAAACTGGCAAGAGGTATATCCAATTATTTATGTCTAATATGTTACTACAGAGGTTTCAAAAGCAAGTCAGGGACTCCTTTAACTATCCATAATTAATTATTGATTTCCTGTGTTGTGAAAGCAAGGATGACAAGACCTAATATAATGAATAACATAGCTGTACAAAAGAGGAACAGTGTGTGAGGCAAAGCATGAAGGACAGAACTCAGACACAACACAGCTCATTATTCACATTGTTGACATTACATGGGAAGTTAAATAATAGTACCTATAAAACACTTGCTGTCAAACCATATTGGAATTTTTCAAAACAGTTCATTTCATGCAGGTTGCTTGCAAAACCACTCACACCACTAAGGGACCTTGTAGCCTGTTTTAAGTCTTGTTGAAAAATCATTTGGAAAAAAGTGGATGAAAAAGCACGCAGTGTGTAAGAGTTTATTAAAAATCACATAATTATAGTTAGATATAACATACGACATAAAGGAAATTGTGTAGTACCAAACATGTTGCCGCATATTGTTTATTGTTTCTGTTCTGTTTTGGTAGGGACACTCCTCAATTAATCATCTGCCTTCCTAATTTCTCTTCTTTCATTGAAAATATTAACTCTCTCTGTGCTGTCACGCGCTGGGCCTGTGAAAGAGTCTGTAAGGATGTGTTTTCTGAATGCCCAATGGGATGCTGGGGGTGCCTCGGCTGAGAGGCCTTTCGGATTTCCTCACACAAAGTTCTTTTAAAGACTTAGAACGTTCAACGAAGTTTTTGTTGTTGCTTAAATCTTCAATAAATCAAACAAATACTTCAAGGCTTTGAATCTTCTGGTGGCTTGCTTAAATCTTGTCCACAAGGGACAGGCAACTTTCTTCATAAACGGTTTCTTCCTTCTACAAGGGAAATCCTTGACCCCTCCCTGGGTAATCTGACTTAAGCTCTGCTGGCGTGGGCCCCTACACCCGGTCCAAATTGCTTTATGGCTGCTGCGAGTGGTCCTTACCAAACAGAGTCCTTTAGTGGATTTCCAAGAGGAAAGAAGGCTTTCAATTCCCAGCGAAGGCCGACTGTAAAACCGTGGAGCTGTATTTCTCCAGCAAAGAGCTGGCTATAGAGTTGTGGAACTAAATTCCCCAACAAATGCTATGCTGTAGTTCTCTGTAGAGCTGTGGGACTGGATCCCCCCAGCAAAGCTGTAAAAGACAAAGCTTTCTATGGGTGGAACTGATTCACGTCCTGTACGAAAGGCTTCTCTGTGTGAACTGAACTAGAGGTCCCCTTTTTCCCTCCTTAACTCAGAAAAAGGGGCGGAACTGAAGAACATAATGATAACTGATGGGTCATTGGCCCTATGATTGCAAACCAAGGGAAGCCACCTTATTGCAAATGCATGGAACTTTGGAATACATACAAACACTCAATAGAAAGGAAAAGAAGTTGGAGCTCCTGGTACAGCCGTACCAGCACACTCTCCTTTTCACTTTCTTGTTTTGTCCTCTACTTATTTCAATTGTTCCAAATGGAGTTCAATGTACAAAAATAAGTTGTACTTAATTCAGCAAAACAGAAATAAAACGGGGTCAAAAATGTTGCCATTTCCATTAGGCTCAAGCAAAAGTCATCTGCTGTAGCCTCTTCTAATATTTATGTTCTTCCTCAATGATAACTATCTTGGTCAGATTTCATATTTAAAATATTGGAGGGCATACTATTTGAAAGATGGATTACTGCTTTCGAGGGCTGCCAGAATGAATTCACGCCTTTTAGGGATCAGAAACTAGGAGAGCTTGGAGGCCACATGAAACTCAAAACTATGCTTTTACAGTCTAATTTATAGGGCTTCAAGCAATTATTTGACAGGAAGTACAATTATTACAATAAAGTAAAATATAAAATTGATTAAAAAGTAAGGAAGCACCAGAAAACGGTCATTTTTCAATATGGTCAGAAGTAAAACTACAACAAACACAAAATTGCTTCAAAATTATCTGTTGTAGTTACTTTTTTATCTCCTAAGAAGAGCTATAGATGCTCCTGAGGACTGCATGAAGTTTGAAATAAAAGACAGAGAGTGACTGTCTGTCTCTTGTTTTTTATTATATGGCATCTCTGAATAAGAGATTTAACCCCCAAAATCAAACCACTGCTTTAACCTAAGACTCAAAAGCAAAATTGCAGGTTGTAATATTGAATGAAGAAAATATGGGCAGCATTGATTCGGGGGCATTAAAGGAATTGAAAAACAGTAATATTCAATACCCTACTACAAGGCAAGACCATAAGACAACAGCCTTAAAATGAGGGCCAGAGGCTTATCTAAGTTTCCCATGGGTCCACAAATGCAAGAGAAAAGACAAGATATAGCAACGTCATACACAATGATAGTGAACTGACCAGACCCAGAAAAGTGGGCTAATTATTAGCCATTTATGAACCTTCTCTTTCATAGATACTCTTTAAGACCATCTGTGTGACTTCTAGATAGGAGCAAATATGAAGTCACCATCTATGGTAGCACTTGAAAAATGATCAAAATTGTAGCTTGCTGAGGCAAAATTACACTGTAACCCTTTCTTGAGAAATAGATGAGAAAACGTAAAAGTTTCCAAGAAATGAAACCTCTCCAGCACTTAACAAATCAGTAGGTGCTACAGAGTCAGCTAATAGCTTACCATGGAGAAAAAGGAAGTAATATAGATCTACTTCATAAAAGGACAAGGTTAATTTTGGGCATGAGAAGTGTTGCATAGTAATGATTTCTTAATATGAATTTAGAATACAGAAAAAGAGTAGAAAGATCTGCAATTGAGAAGTGCAGAAGATGACTTAATTAAAAGAAGAGTTTCAGCTAAGGGAGCTTCCAGACAGCACCAAACGTGGGATTTAGAAGAGCGGCAAAAAACCCCGTGACTTCAGAGTGGGTCCCCACACTGACCTGCCAGTTTTGGGATTTCTTTCCCCACTGTCCTTACTGGTTTCCTTTCTGTATCTCGGGATAAAATGGAGTGCAGACTGGGGACATTCACCATAAGTTTTAAAAAAGTATACCATTATATGCCGATCCATATATGTGCATACCCTAATAGAATTAATACAAGCATATTTGCATGTGCGCATATACAGATCAGCACATAATGGAGGGAATTTTAAAAAGCTTCTGCCAGATTTCTCCTTTCCCCCAATTATTTATTCAAGTTCTGTTTACAGTGTTACAGAATTTACAGTGTTAAAGAGGTTCATAGAGTTCTGATGGCTTTCCATTAGTGTTTCCTTTCAATAAGCAGTGTGTCTGTTTAACAGCCCAATCAGCTGTTTTGGGCTTTTGAAAAGGCATGGACATTGGCTGGAGCAGTCTCTACTGGGAAGGGAAAGGAAAAGACATGTTTTCTGGCATGCAGGGTCATACAGATATGTGAAGATCTGCATCTTTCAGCCAGAAATGGGATAAGAGGGGACCTTTTTATCCTGCGGCTTCCCTCCTTGAATCAGAGTGCATTTAGCACTGACGTTGTCTATGCAACCCCCCTTTTTGAAATGGGAACTCCCATGTTTAAAGCCTTGTCTGGATGGGCTTCATGTAATGTTGTCCTGTGTCTTAGCGTTACAGACTTGGTGGACCCACTACCAAGATTCTACACTTGGAAGACAATCCCAAGACACATGAAACCCAAAGCGTTTCCCACTTTGCCTGGCTTCTGTGAGAAAAAAGGGAGCACTGGGGCCAATACGTTGCCCCATGCACAACTATCGCTCTTGGTGACACTTTCCCCATCATATGGGGAAAGCATTGCCCTCACAGAGAATCGTCCAGTGTTTGGGGAAAAGTGTCCAGAGACGCTTTTACCCCAGTTGTGGGTGGGGCCTCCATCAGATGTCACACAATGTCATTTGATGTCTGACATTGGGCTCTATCCATTAGACAAGGTGAGAGCATTGTAGGATACTAATTTCACCCGATCTGATGAGGGTGATAGTCACAAGTGATAGCTTATGATGATATGATGCTACAGACATACAGGGGCAGTGTGGTCCTTATGAGGTTGCTACAGTGAAACACTCATTAGCCCTAGTCAGTGTTTGTAGCAGTTAGAGGTGGACATCAAGGAAGGCCAAAAGTTACCTGACCTGCCCTATATAGATGGAATTTGTATATGTGTGGGCATTGATTATACAATCATCTGCTTGGTCATTTATTCTGGTCTACAATGAACCAGATTCTTGCTTGTGCTTGCAGTTTCATTTCCATTTCCTTTTGTGCAAGCACTTAAAACTAACCAGGAACCAGTAGCTTATTGTGACATATGAAGCTGGGATCTTGGTTTGTTACTCCCAAACAAACCCAGATTGTAAGCCACTAAAAATAATGCAGAGGGTTTCTACTAAGGACCTAGAATGCCTGGAGCATTTTCTTTTAATTGTAAGATCACCATTTTGTTTATTAACATCTTTGTTTATTATAAATCATAGTTGGAAGGAAAATTACAAGAAAATACAAAGGTACAGAGCAAAGAGCCCAAGACTGCTTATGCGCCATCTTCATTGTCCTACAGTATTCAAGGATACACTTTTAATATGTGACTGATTCACATACTGATTAAACAAATTAAAGCTTGCACCCAAAGAAACAGAGCCAAAGGAAAATAATCCCCCCAAATCCATATTCAGCTCACAGCAGCCAATTCTTTCTCCTAAATATTGTGAGCAAAAAACCTAATAAGCCATAATTCCCACAGCTGTTTCTCAAACAAGTGCATAACCTGATTACACTGCATATGAAAGAACTGAAACAACTAGCTTATCATTCACTTACTCAGATGGTTGTAGCAAAATTTATGTTCTCTAGCTGCATGCACCAGTCTTTTTGTTTAATTTCCCTTAAGAGCAGGGAATAACTAGGCATTATGCTGGGCTTTATTGTAGCACAGTAGGAGAAAATCTGTAAAGGGAGCTGAAAATGGTCTCACTGACAACAATGCTGCTTCATTGCTTTGAACAAAGAGTATGACTTGAATGGCAAAATGAGATATCCCCTCTCTTTCCACTGTAGGTGCACCTTTTTGCCGGCTAAGTGATGCACCATCATGCTTCCTTTCATACTTGGAGCTGGCTCACACATACTCACCACATGTAAACATTTAATAAAGACTGCCCACACATATACAAATTCCATCTATATAGGGCAGGACAGGTAATTTTTGGTCTTTCCAATGTCCACCTCCAACTGCTACCAACACTGACTAGTAGATTAAATAGGCAGAACCTAGTATGTATTTAGGCCTCAATCTACTGTCTATGAAATTAGAAAGATCACCAGGCTAAATTCAAGTTATCCTTTTGCTGTTCATTTTTGCTTCTTTAGCTCATAGAAGAAAGTATTATGGTGCACCCCATTGCTTATACTCTAAAATATAAATCTAGAGCTGTAGATATATTTGGGTTTGAAAGCTGTGAACAGATCTAAAGGTGGATCTAGAACTGACCAGGGTGAAACCTAGCAAAAGAGATACTCCGTGGCAGAAAGGATAATCTGTTCTAACTACACAGTGATAGTCTTAGTCGATCTTTTGCTGTCTCATCTTTTCTCCTGCCATTTTTTCACTTTTTCATCAGTTGACTTCCTTGGTTGCAAAAGTAATTTGCACTCAATTGACTCAGAAGGGGAAAGAGAAGTAAAAGCAAACGTGCTGCAGTCTCTTAGTTTGTGTTCTTCCTTGTTAATAACATTTGTCATCTTGACCACATGCCAACATAAGTTGACTACAACAATGTTGGTTTTTTATCTGTGAAATGATCAGAGAAAAGGGATTAGTATAGTAAATACTATCTATTCTCCCTCCTTGATGCAGGGTCCAAAACTGCCTCCACAACTGGGCATGGCATTATATTAAGAGACTGCAGGGAGAAGAAAACCTCAGTGGAAATATTCACTGATGTCACTTTTCTCCAGCCAGGACACTCCATTAGATCCCACTGTCTCCTGTCAGTAGAACATGTCAACTCTGGATCCAGCCCAGTAATATTTTGAAGCTTTTGTCTGTGGAGTATCAGAAACTTCCTCCCAAGGTCAGGCACTGTACATCTAAAGAATAGAAAGTTACTAAAGCCTTGACCTAGAGGGGCCCTTCAGACACCTCTGACTCTCTAGCCTGGAGCAAGTTTCAAAACTCTATTAAATAACTAAACTTCAAAAGGCAGGTTATCAGTCAATTACTCAGACCGATCTGCCACACTGCACAGAGAATTTGTCTGTCTGTCTTTACAAAAAGATCAAAAGAAGGTTACTTTACTGTATAGAAAGATGGGACCTTTAAATAATCAAAACTGAGAAAAGCTATCTGACATTTGGTGAAGTACTAAGCCTACATGTAAGCAAGCAATGGAAGACATCCTCCAGCTTTCAAAACTGCATAATGCCCAGTATCTGCAAGCCGCTGTTCCTGGTGGAGAGGGGATGAAATGAACAACTACAAACTCTCTTCTTTGGAGGAGGAATGGTTGTATATCCTATGTCTAGAAGTTCTAGCTCTCTCAGGCTACCCAAACAGCTCTTTATATCTCTTATCAAGTAGAGGAGCAGGTGAAGGCAATGTTTCAGCTTCAGAACAAGTAAGCTCCTCCAGCAGCTCTGGGGATAGGTTTTATTTACAGACAGACAGCAGTTTGTGGTGGAGAGGGAATGATGGGAAGAGCTATGACCTCTCTTCTCTGGAGGAGTGGTAGTGTGCTTCTCTCCATTCTCTGTCAGGTAAAATGACAGGCGAAGGAATGTTGCTGGCTGAGAAACAGGGGAGTTTGTCCAGTAGGTTCCCTACAAGCGAGCTACAATGTGTTTAGAGTCAGTGGATTGCAAACAGTATAATTTCTATCAGATTGTTTCAAATAGTCTTAAAGTCACATTTTAAACAATCATTTAAGATGTTTACTTTGAAAGTATTATGTTTTAATCAAAAATCAATAAACTTATTTACTGTGCATAGACTTCTTTATCAGGCTTGAATCTTCTTAAATATGACCATGAAAGAGCTTTTGATTAGTAATTCGACGTTCAAAATGATTGCTCTGACATACACTACAGCATTCAATGGCTTAATAGACTTCTATGCATGCATAATGTCAAATCCTCTATTTCTTTCTATTGCCATCACCTGCATGTTGATGTTCCATAGTCTGACAAACCTCTTCCCATGTAAGCATCTACAATGAATATTCTGTCACTTGACTTTTGTATATTCTGCCCAGAATTGTACATACTATTCCTCTTCTGTTTTGTTGTTCTATTTAGAAGCACTTATTCTAAATTAAGAATATGAAAGCAAGGTGCAGGGACAATCCAGAATGGTATGTTTCCCATATGATGACTCATAGCTCCTTTGGAAAGCAGTGCTATCTACCCGAGTAGCCAATTCAGAGAGGCTAGTCATTGAGTGGATGTTCATTAACTCCAGAAGCTGCCCACAAAGAATACAATCCATATTTCAATCATAATCAGTCTCTTTGGTGACTATTTCACAAGTTAAATGCAATTAAGAATAGCCCTTAAATGTGAACCGCAATTTATCTGCAGTACCCTTCTCTATGCCTTGTTGCAATGTAGTATCTACCTGGACAACTAACAGTCAATGCCTATGCAACTTGATAATCCACAGTATGGTATATCTTTGAGGCAAATGAATCATCCCTCAGTGGATCTCCATGGAAGACAAGCAGAATTACTAAAACTAACTAACAGACAAAAATACAAGCAAAGCAAAACTGAAAGTGACATGTTCAATTATTTGGTGCCAGACAGCTTTGAGCCATGATAAAATGTCCAAAAAGTTATCAGCCAAAATAGGAAAGGTTCAGAAAGACTGGACAGAACATCATTTGTGATGAAAAAATGATAATGACTTGTTCTACACTGTAATACGCAATAATTTACTTAGCCCAGTCCCCATAAACTTCTCACATTCCTTAAAAACTTGCAGAACCTCCTACCACAGTCTACTGAAAATTTCTTGGAATAGAAACAAGAACTGAATAATATTACTACTGGATCAACTTTTGGCCAAGTTGGATTATTGGTGCATTTTTAAAATATCTGGTAGCCCAGGGATTGGCAAAGCAAATCACTGCAATTTGCAGCAGTGTCCAACTATTTGTGAAGGTCTGAACAAAAAAACAATCACTTCAAACTGTTTGGGTGTTTGGGGCCCTCAGGATGTTAAATGTGGAATCCTAGGGTCCACCTGTGGCCTCTGTGGTGCACTTTACTCAGTTCTAGTTTAGAATAACAATGGAGAATGATCAGATATTTTTTGAATTCCCATCAGGCCTCACCAGTGGCCAGGGAAGCTAGACTTCTTGGGCAATTCATTCCTACTATTCCTATCAATAAGTTAGACTATCAGGCTAAATTTGCATACTTGGATCTAGACTAGGAAGCTCAAAAACTAGTGGAAAAGAAATGCATGGAAAGCTTCTTTTAGCACATCATATTTTTTGTAGTAGCAAGCTGAAAATTCTACCTGCATGTTATCAGTTTGTACATAAGGTTGTCACTGACAGTTCACATTTGTGCAGACTCTAACACTTGTTTCAATCTGTTATTTATACTGCCAGCTTTGTTATTTCCTGCATCCTGATATAGATGCATAGACATATCTGGCTCTCCTGTGGTTAATGCTAAAGCTGCAGTGGTGAAGGATGATTTACACAATGCTGAAGAGGAGACTAGGTAACAAGTGTTTTGAGCAGAGTGAAATGACAACAGAAAATAAGTTTCATATCTGTAACAGTTAACAAGAATATCAATAAATAATACCATCACCAAACTATGCATCTTTATTTTAAGAAAAAAGCACTTGGAATGCACTCAGGACATTGTTCCACTCTGACTACATTATGCACACCGTAATGTAGACTATGTATCTGATCATATAACACTAAACCACTGTCAGCTATTCTCATTACAGTCAAATCAGTGGAAGCACATTTTTTTGATAAGAGATAAATGTGAATGGTAGTAAACAAACAAATCAACATTGCAATTCATATTGAGAACTAGAAACACATTAGCAGAACTGGTTGGGAGACAGACTTAACTTTTAGAAAAATAACATTATTTTAGTTTCATCTCTGTCTCTCGTGAGCTAGTGAAAACCCCCCAAAAGAGATCCCCCCACATTTTTACAAAAAGTTTGCAGGCACAATAAACCCATTCTAAGGGTGCATCTACACTGTAGAATTAGTGTAGCATTGCACCACTTTAACTGCCATAGCTCAATTCTATGGTATTCTGGGACCTGCAGTTTTACAAGGTTTTTAGCCTGCTCTGCCAAATAGAATTGGTGCCTTACTAAAACTACAATCACATGATTCCATAGCATTTCAGTCTTGGCAGTTAAAATGGTGCATCATTGTAGATGTAGATGCACCCTAAGTCATCTTGTAGAGAGCCAGTGTGAAACAGTGGTTTAGGCACTGGGCAATGACTCTGGAGACCAGAGTTTGAATTCCCACCTAGTCATGGAAATCCATTGGGTGAAATTGGGAAAGTCACTATCTTTAATCCTCAAGGGAAGGCAAAAGCAAACCCTCTTTGAATAAATCTTGCCCTTTAAGATCACCATAAGTCAGAAATTACTTCAAGACACACAACAACAAAGTAATTGTAATTCTATCAACTAATATTTACATTATTTAGCTTTATATTAATGCATTTGAAATCTACGCAGCACTCTGTGTGCTTTATTGTGACAATGGATCAGTAAAACATGGTAGATCAACCATATTATCTCATTATGCAGAGGTGGACTGATAGTGTCTGAGATGACATTTGCAACAGGGACATTCTGGTTCACAGCTTGCGATCTCAGATGGTACTGTATGCAGAGCTGTATTAACATACATGAAACTATTAATAATTCTGTTCTATTTTCATACTTTCTTGCATACCTTAGGAAAACATATTAAGTCAAGCCAAACCTTTTCAACATAACTCTATCAATAGGGAAAATATAGCTGAAGAGACAACATTTTTGAGTATTTTCTCTGTTAACACTTAGTGATGAGCAAATTTCAGAAATTTCAAAAAAATATACAAAATACATAACATACTAGAAAAATTTAGGATAAAAGGATCAAAGTAAACCTATTCTGTGCTCTTTAGTACCACCCCCACCATGTTAAAATTGCCCCCTTGGTCAGTTAACAATAGGATGAGCGCTGTTAATTCCTCTATCACTGTAAGCAAACTAAAGGAGACTTGGATAAAAACACAAGTTGTTACAATATATTCAAGACATTCCTTTCCCTAATTGCATTTTGCATGATATGAATATTTAAATACACTCATCAATGCTCTTGCAGATGTAAATCTAGATATGCATTCAATATCATTTATTGTAAATGTGTTAATATTTTATTGGTTAGCCACTATGTGAGGCTTTCTTTGTGGCATATCAGTTTTAGAATTTAAAAAATAGTAAGTAAAAGAAAGAAATAAGTTTTTAAAAATCACAAATCAAGACTAGTCAGCTGACAGCCCGAATACCTGGGTTTGGGAATAGATTCTGGTATCTTGGTTCTGGGAGAGGGTATGCTGAGCGTGCCATGACTCAGAATGATGGGTAGGTGAAAATCCTCTGTCCTCAGCCACTCTGAAGTCTGGGGCCACCCGCTGCCATAAATCAATCAATCAGTCAATCAATCAATCATTCATTTCAATGAGGTATTTTGCTACAGTGACATAGAAATACGGGATCTAGGCTACACTTTTTTTTGGCACAGCTATAACAATTTTAAATTACAGTCAGAAACGAATCATATTGCTACAGGTGATCATTAACCCTATGGATACCATGATGTATAATAAAAAATGCACATGTCTGACCAATATTTTAAATTATTGTGATTTGTGAGTCAACTAGCAGTGAGGAAAAGTAGCTCCATCTAGACCAGTGGTTCTCAACCTGTGGGTCCCCAGGTGTTTTGGCCTACAACTCCCAGGAATCTCAGCCAGTTTACCAGCTGTTAGGATTTCTGGGAGTTGAGTTGAAGGCCAAAACATCTGGGGACCAACAGGTTGAGGACCACTGCTTTAGACTTCAACATGGCAGCTGATGTCTCTGTGTTGTTTCCATGTGTCTTGAATAACATGCAAAGTCCTTTATCCATGTCATCATCATAATCATCATCATCGGCTATCACTTGTGGCCGAGTATGATTAACCATGTAATTTTTCAATAAATATAGCTGCTATACATAGCAAATGATGTACCAGCCAGGCTGTTTTATATGGTAACTACATCCATTAAGAAATGACTTTAGTGGTATGACTCCAAGATGGTAGCAGATGCGTAAGTAGCAACAACCACACTACTGGGGTGGGGGAAGGCAGCAGTGAGAGCAAGCTCAAACAGGGGAGTAAAATACAAAAAAAAAAATATTTCTACAGGGTGCAAGTTTAATTGAAGTCATGCATTGCCCACTTTTGGGTAAGGTGGTTTCACCCCAGCTCCAGAACTTGGATAAAAATGACCATTTTCTACATTCTTATCACTTTGGATCCAGGATCTCTTTTAGTACTAGGATTGCCTTAGTTGTCTTGGTACTCTGTCAACAGCTCTATCAGCTGCTTTTGAGCATTCCAGCCTTTTGGGTTGATCATAGCAATGCATTTTGGTGATTTTATTTATATGTTGGACAGAAATCTCAGGGAGCTGAAAGAGACTCCTGTCCCGTCCTGTCGACTGCTTCAAGGTTCAATCATATCTCCTATTATTTAAAAACTGGATGAGTACAGTGAGTATAACTACATGGAAGAGCATAACTTTTTGTCTAAAAGTGTCCAGAAGGAAATTATGAGAGTGCTGAGTCATATTCAGTGATGGCTTAGATGAGGATGAATACAATATGTTCCAAGGAAAAGGGAGTGATAAGTCAAAATGAATGGTTCTACCCCATAAATAACAGATGGCAACTGGGGTTAGAATTGTTTCTTTTTTAAACCTCCTTAGGTTGGTATACTGCATATGACTGCTTCTGGAGAAAGACAATTGGGGCATAATTATACAATGCCTTCACCGTGTCTAGATTGGATTGCTATGGCATTACCTACACGGAGATACAACTGAAAACTATTTAGCAACTTCATGTGGTTCAAAATATGGAGATAGAAGCTGGTGGGAACATTTTATATTTGTGCTAAAAAAACAGCAATGTGGGGATAATGGGGATCTAAGCTTAGTGAAAGCAAGGAACATGAAAGGGGAATGGTGCAGAAAAGAAGTAACCCAAGAAATAGAATAGCACCAGGGATCATCAAAATAATGAAAAGGTTCAGCAAGATGGGTTTTCAATTTCATTATTCTGCTCACCTGCATTGAATGTAATGCTTTTAAAACACATGCTGAAAAGAGAAAATATTCTATATAGTTTTCTTTAAAAAATATTCACTCAAAATCACTAACTTGTTTGAAAGTGACAGTTAATGATGTGCCAGTCACAAATAAGTGGCATCTAGTCAAGATTACAGTCCAAATTATTTTTTTCACCACATACATTTTTCTCTTAACCATCTTAGTCTCATTCTGTCCACATCTGATATGGAGATATCATCATCAGTGTGGCAAATGTTCTGTCTTCTGTCTCACTTTGAGAACATTATCTAAAGCTATAACTATTCATCCCAATGAGAAGCAAACACATACTTTGGTTTGCCTGGAGTAAAACTATGGGTATTAAAAGAAAAACTGGAGTTGGAATTAACACAAATCAAAACATAAAAACTTAAAAATTAACTTGCTGAAGACATGACTACTGAGAACTAAGTTCTATTAAGTCTAATGTTGGGTATTGGTAGACTTTCTGAACTTAAAGGTTACATGCAGCTATCGGGACTAATAGCTTTAGATAAAACCAGTGAAATGTCAAACCCTTTTAGAAGCTATTATATCTTGTGCTAGTCAATTCAGCAAGTTAATTATGCATTGCTTGAAGAAAAACCTTCCTTGCTTTTTGCTTTGATCATGTCCTCAATCTACTTCACTGGATGAGCCATAGTGTTGCATTAGATTGTAACATGGATTTATCTCTCTTCACAACATCTTAACGTTTGCCATTTTAGAAGCCTCTTCATACTAAATGATTGCCTTCCCTTTCTCACCTGAAGGCAACAGTTAATCTAACTTCTCTGGATTATCTTCCATGTTCTTTTTGAAACAAGTATGACAGTATCTATTATAGAAAGAGAACTGCATATATGTCCACCACTGCTATATACTATTATGGTATATATATAAGTTATGTTAACTTCTCTTTCAATAACTTCTGAAACTGACTTTCTTCTTTCCTTGCAGCAGTGATTGGTAACCACCAGTAGTGTTTCCCTATTGACTTTAATTTAACAAGAATTTCCATCTACTAAATAAGGAGAAAGACTTCATGCTGTCAGGAATTTGCTATGGAGACTTTTGGGAGGTGAGTGATGGTTGCAGTGAGGAGACATAATCAGCAGAAATGGTCTCTTCCTTAGTTTTACTGATGGAAGGGTTTGCTGGGTCAAAGAAAATCATGGAAACTACTGAGTTGGTGTTTTCAGTGAGTTTATTACTATGACATCAAAATCTCTTTTTAAAGCAGTTACAGTTAAATTAGAACAAGAAGTGAATGTTATACCTTATTTAAATGAAACTGTATTTGTCAGCCTCTGTTTTTGATCATTTAGCCACCTTGACAGTTTTCTTTTTTGAGTGGAATATTGAGTGATGGGATAATTTAACACAAGAACAATCACAATAGACAAATAAAATCTTCAGATCTTGGACAGCATTTTAAGTATTTTTTGTTTTGCGTAATTCTCTCACCCATAGTAGCATTTACTTCCTGTATTTTTTTTCTGACTGGTGTAATCTCACTTCCAGAAGTTCTCCAACACAACATCAGCAAGCTCAAACAGCACGCTTGCTCTCTAGTGTTGACAATGAGTGGGAGAAGATATGGTACTGATAATGAAAATTTCAGTTTTCTACTGTGTTGCTTTATATATTACAAAAAAAGTGGACAATGTCTCCAGTTGGTTTGTTTTCCTCTGATAGTATCTATTTACAGAAAAAGCCCATCTTGGATAACAGTTCAATACCTTAAAATATGCCAATACAGCATAGAAGCACAATAACCTCTCTAGTGGTGGACATTATTTCTAAAATATATGTATTTAAAATTCCCTTATTTACAAACACTATTAGAACACATAGTTTAAAGAAAAGTAATGGCATGAATCAATTTCTTAGTTTCTAGATTAAGCCCAGAGAATCCATAGATTTTACATAAGTGTTTACTTATTTCACAGTTGACTGAATGTATCCACTTAAGTCAAGACTAGACTGAATTTGAGCGGGTGTTCTGCTTTGTGGGTTACAACTCAGTATTAAGATACAGGATTTAATATGCAGCAAAGCAACAGCCACATTGCTCTGTTTTAATTCTCTCTTTGGAAAACTGGGGTGGGGTCCAGAAAGGTCACCATCACCGGGAACCTGAAGGTTCATACTTGTTGGCACAATGGGTTAAACCCTTGTGCTAGTAGGACCGCTGACCGAAAGGTCAGTGGTTTGAATCTAGGGAGTGGGGTGAGCTCCCATCTGTTAGCTCCAGCTTCTCATCCAAAGACATGATAGAAGCCTCTCACAGGATGGTGAAACATCTGGGTGTCCCCTGGGTAACATCCTTGAAGATGGCCAATTCTCTCACACCAGAAGCAACTTGCAGTTTCTCAAATTGCTCCTGACATGAAAAATATATATATATTTGAAAGCAGGTCCTGCATCAATACAAACTTTGGTGATTATTCTGATTGACTGTGGTAAAAGCTTATTTTGTTTATATCCAGCTAGCCAGCCCATGTTTTAGGAAACCTTGTCAAGCTAAAAATAATAGATCTAAGCCAGGATGATATTTAATTTAGGACAAAATTTTAATGAGTGATAAGTCATTAGAAATATTAATACCTTTGGCCAGTTTACAGGTTGTACAGACTAATGGAAAGCTGCTTATTAAATAAGTCTATTCACTATGCATCCACAACAAAGGCTGTTTTTTTCTGTGTCAGTTCTATGTGTGCTTTAACAAAACCCCTGTAAGCATTATGAATCTCTGAAAGGAGATTTAAAATGTGGTTCTTTTTTGTATTTATTTTTCAATAAAACCAAGGACAAGCACTTGAACATGGTGAAAATATGCTTCTCCAACCAAAACCTAAGTTGTATTCCAAAGAAATGGTGTCCCTGATTTGTGTGCTTTTACGTTGGACAGGTAAGGCAGAAACTTGTACAACAAACCTACATTTCAAATACTAGGTCACTAACCTTTACGCTTAAACTCACCCCTGCCTGGAGAGATGCTAATTTTAAGAATGGTAGAACAGTAATTAAATATATCTTACCTTCTTGTATAGACTCCTCAGGTCTCTGTACTGCCACATGCTATTTAAGACCTGAGATGCTGCCTTCACTACTTTTGGTGAATGTCTGTTTGGGAAACAAGGGGGAAATAATAATAATATTTAAGCAAAAAGCTCAAGAAACAGTTTTATATTCATCAGTTTTATCAGAACTTTAGGAGATGTGTGTTCAGCTATGCACGAGAGTTGAACCTGTCGTGGCTAACAGACTTTTTCATCATCCTTTTTAATTCTTGAGTACCACTTCAGTGTTAGAAGCAGGGTGAAAAGGTGAACAATTTTAGTAGACTGACTGAAAGGTTAAGAGTGTTCATTAAGAGCAAAATGGTACCCCAGTGATTTGGAAAGGAAAAACAAAATAAAACCCCACAGCTCTTGAGGGTAGAAGGTCAATAATGCACAAACTACAGGAAATCAAATTAAATTCATTTGGAAGTAGATTAATTTTTTGCCAGCTATGCTCTCAGAACACATGCATACATGCATACACATTCTCTATATGGCATCTTGAGACCCTGGGTTCATTCACATGAAACAACAATAGAAACTGAAGACTTTCTGTATATATTTCAGATTTCATTATTAATGTCAAAAATACGTAGTATGATTTTACATCGGCTTTGTGCTAAATTAGAACAGTAAAGACAAATATCACCTCACTACCTCTGAGGATGCTTGCCATAGATGCAGGTGAAATGTCAGGAGAAATGCCTCTAGAACATGGCCATATAGCCTGAAAAAAACTACAACAACCCAGTGATTCCGGCCATGAAAGCCTTCGACAATAAATATCACTTAGGTAAAATAAACATTAAATATTAAATAACCTTAACTTCCATGATTGCTTTGGAATCCTAAGGTTTTTTTTTTATTTGGAGAGACACTAGAGCACTCTGGCTAATTATTCGAAATGTCCCTCTTTACATTGTAAATCTCTGGATTCCTCAAAACATTGCCTTAACAGTTAAAAGTGGAATGTAGTTCTGTAAATGTGCAGTGCAAATGGGACCTTGTCATGGCATGTCTTAGGCAACAGGACTCAATAATACCCATAAAGAATTGGTTAAAAGAGGAATTTCACTGAACACATGCAAGAAATAAAATATACATTGGGGAATAGCAAATACTATGGTGGAGCATTATCAGTGTGAAACAACACACATAAAACTGAGATAGCCATCTAACCGGGAGGTTTCTTCATGATAGGGAAAAACTGGTGCAATTGAGCAAACTTGTAAGACTAAGGCCCTTCTACACTGCCATATAAAATCCAGATTATCTGCTTTGAGCTGGATTATATGAGTCTACAATGACATTTAGCACTGCTAGATTATATGAGTCTTGCGGTGTAGACTCATATAATCCAGTTCAAGGCAGATAATGTGAGTCATCTGCTTTGATAATCTGGATTATAAGGCAGTGTAGAAGGATTGGGGTTAAGTGATCAGAAGATTAGGGACTGCCAAAATGAGACAAAAGGCTTAAAAAAGAGATGACAATATAATTATTTTGTTAACTGCACTGCACATACAATGATGAAAAGTGGTCAGATGAACTGCAATGTGTAGGGAAAGTTCTCTTCCAAAGACATGTTTTTGGAATGACATCAAATTACCCCTATTTGGTTTTCCTGGCACTTCCAGGATAAAAAGTTGGAAGTGTAGTGCCACTTTGCTCCTTGTTGAAGCAGTGCAAAGAGAATAAAATACTAAGTTCGCTAATCCAGAATAAAATAATGAAATTATCTGGTCAAAATCCTGATGTGGAATGCTGTTGAAAGAGTGATTTCAGCTTGAAAAGGACCAAACCCTGGCCCCAAATTGTGATCCAGCAAAAGCAGACATGAGAAACTTTCTTCCTAGAATTCTTGGCTGAAGATGAAAGCATCTGCTCAACGAACTACCAGTGGAATCTGGATCTTTAAAGGGGATTTTTTTTTGGTGGGAAAGGACCTTTTCAGGTCAGGAAGTTTCTCTAGAGCAGTAGTTCCCAACCTTTGGTCCTTCAGTTGTTTTGGACATCAACTTCCAGAAATCTCAGCCAGTTTACTAGCACATCTACTAGCACATCTACTGTGCTCCCTGACTTTCCTTCTACGCTGCAGAGACACAGATACCATCCCACAATTTCTCGCAGCCAAAAGGACTTTCAAAACACCACAGGCTCACCGGATCTATGACCGCCTGGAACGCAACCTCTTAAGAGAGAGAATCCACACCATCCGCAAAGAACTCGCAAACACAGACAAGGAAAATTAAAACAGCAGAGAGAAAAACAGGCAGGGACATCTAATCACCTTTCAAGAAGAGTTTGCTCCAGGCACTGTCAGCCCATTGTATGCTAATCAAGGTGGTCAGTTGAAAAGATTCACACCTAGCCCAATTTACAAAAGCCTTTTTTCCCAGCCCCAGCAGACCTCTGAGGAAGCTTGCCATAGATGCAGGCGAAACGTCAGGAGAAATGCCTCTAGAACATGGCCATATAGCCCGAAAAAACCCACAAGAACTGAGTGATTCCGGCCATGAAAGCCTTCGACAATACATTGAACATTTTTACGGGGAGAAACTGTTCCAAGACACACGGAAATTGGAGAAACTAAGGACCAGGAAAGCACATCTACTGTGCTCCCTGACTTTCCTTCTACGCTGCAGAGACACAGATACCATCCCACAATTCCTCGCAGCCAAAAGGACTTTCAAAACACCACAGGCTCACTGGATCTATGACCGCCTGGAACGCAACCTCTTAAGAGAGAGAATCCACACCATCTGCAAAGAACTCGCAAACACAGACAAGGCTAAAATTAAAACAGCAGAGAGAAAAACAGGCAGGGACATCTAATCACCTTTCAAGAAGAGTTTGCTCCAGGCACTGTCAGCCCATTGTATGCTAATCAAGGTGGTCAGTTGAAAAGATTCACACCTAGCCCAACTTATATATAAACCCCTTTTTCCCAGCTCCAGCAGACCTCTGAGGAAGCTTGCCACAGATGCAGGCGAAACGTCAGGAGAAATGCCTCTAGAACATGGCCATATAGCCCGAAAAAACCCACAAGAACTGAGTGATTCCGGCCATGAAAGCCTTCGACAATACATTGAACATTTTTACGGGGAGAAACTGTTCCAAGACACACGGAAATTGGAGAAACTAAGGACCAGGAAAGCACATCTACTGTGCTCCCTGACTTTCCTTCTACGCTGCAGAGACACAGATACCATCCCACAATTCCTCGCAGCCAAAAGGACTTTCAAAACACCACAGGCTCACTGGATCTATGACCGCCTGGAACGCAACCTCTTAAGAGAGAGAATCCACACCATCTGCAAAGAACTCGCAAACACAGACAAGGCTAAAATTAAAACAGCAGAGAGAAAAACAGGCAGGGACATCTAATCACCTTTCAAGAAGAGTTTGCTCCAGGCACAGTCAGCCCATTGTATGCTAATCAAGGTGGTCAGTTGAAAAGATTCACACCTAGCCCACTTCCACAGATATATAAACCCCTTTTTCCCAGCTCCAGCAGACCTCACCTCTGAGGATGCTTGCCATAGATGCAGGCGAAACGTCAGGAGAAATGCCTCTAGAACATGGCCATATAGCCCGAAAAAACCCACAAGAACTGAGTTTACTAGCTGTTTGGAATTGTGGGATCTGAAGTCCAAAACATCTGGAGGACCAAAGGTTGGGAACCACTGCTCTAGAGCAAAGGACTCTGCAAAAGAAAGAGGATCTATCTGGAAGACATCACTCAAGTGTATGCTTAATGATAGGGAGTAATGTTTCAGACAAACAGAGACTTAAGAAAAACATCATAGAGTTTTTGACCAGGCTTATTTGACTGAGAAATGAAATTCCGGTCATATTTTATCAGAGTGTGCTATCAAACATATCACTTTTGTTCAGAGATGCTCTTCTCTATCAGTGCAATTTCCTGTCCATACTGGATTGATTTGCAAGTAAAGGATATCGTACCATGAGAAAAAGAACACCTAGAATGAAAGCATTCAGTTCTGTCCAATGATTTAATTATTAATCTTGGGACAATGAATGGTGACAGATAACAAAATTATATTCTTTCAGAGATTTAATGCAAGATTTTAACTAGAGAAGCCTTTTCAGCTAGCCATGCCCTCTCAAGTGGTTCCAGGTAAATGTATACACAACACACATATATAGATCTGGACTTTGCTAGGGACACCGACAAATGCAGACAGACTGAAACGAATGTTACTTTTTTCAAAGTTTTACATAGGTTGAAGAGCGAGACAAGTAAATCATGGTCTGCATCTAAACTTGTGGCAGTGAAAGTCTTACTGTATTTCCACAATACTTCCCCACCATAGCACTAGTCTCCCCAAGGGGGTTCAGTGCAGGGCAATGAGCAGGACAACTCAATTAACTAATATGAATGCAAAACAATTTGTCTTCATGCTTAGTTGGTTACTTAAAACCAAATCAATGATCAGAAGAGGAAACAATAGACATAATAAACAATCTTCATTGAAAGCACTATGGAGCAATTTTTCTTTAATAAACATCATATAATGCAATTAAAAGTTCATAACGGTTGACAATTTAACTACCAACTGCCAACACTGTGAAAGAAGAAAAGGAAGAAAGATAATCATTGCAGCTTAACAGTTTCCTGTATTATTTTTCATAACATGAATGGAGCATAATAAGCATAGTACATTTTGAATAAAATGTGTGCTTCCTTCTACAATATTGAAAATATTAGCCACTTAAATCATAAACAGGATGTCTCGGATATGCACTAACTACTCCACTAGAGACTGTTCCATATGTTCTTGCTTCCCTCACTTATTTGTATCTTATCGCCGCCCTAGAAGAGGTTTTTGTCTTCTGTAAATCATTCAAAATTAGCCTGTCTTTTAAGCAGCAGAATAAAGCAAATATCCAGCGAAAGCTCATAATCCTTTATTTATTTTACATAACTCAGCATTAATTTCCAATATGGTATTATCCTACAGCACTTCCAATAAACAGGAAACTAATTTCCTCTGATATTTCCCCAACTCCTACTAAAATGACTCACTGGTGGTATTCATCCCTTAGAGACTCAGATTCCATCTAAACAAATCTTGTAAAAAAAACATTGTCTTAAGGTTAAAGTCAATGTCAGTGTTGAGTCCACATTTCCTCTGAGATGTTCTTTCTCAAGTCTCTTTCCCATTTTTCTTGATATTGGACAATGAATCTAAATCTCTGATACTTCCACACAAATGTTCCAAAAGTGTTATCTTTCAAAGGCTATGCTTTCTTTGCAGTTTGAGACACAAAATGAAAAAGGAGGCTGGCTTGCTTCCATACCAGCTTCAGTTTCCTCCTCTGCATTTCATTCATCTAGAATGGTGATAGTGAACTTTTGAGAGATTGAGTGCCCAAACTGAGGTGGAGTGAGGGTGAGCAAGGGGTAAGTGGGGTGGGGAGTGGGTGAGTAGGCAACAGGGCATGCGCCAGGAGAGAGGCCACTGCATGCCCCTTCTGGCAGACGTGCCATTGGTTTGCCACCACTGATCTAGAACTTCTGGGTGTCATCATCTCTAGGTTGCCCCAGAACCCTCACCGTTCCTTTAACCAACACAATTGTGAATACTGGCAATAAGTAGCTATGGTGACACCAAAGGGGATAGGTCCCACTTTCCCCCCTCTACCTGGTGTGTGGTATGCCAAGCAGACCTAGGAACTATAGCCTTTCCAAGGACTACTGCAAGGTCAGCTATATTTATTGTTGTCATCAGTTCAACAATAAATAAAGGAGAAGGATTTCAAACCATGCCAGAGAAGAATTTAAAGCTTAGAACATTTTTGTTCAATGTGTCAAATATTACATTCATCCTTATTTTTATTTGCTAGCCATATCTACATAACTAGAATCTGCTCACATTTGGGTAATATCTATTAATCCAGAAGATCGGTTTTCTGTATAACTTATTCCTGCATTACCTTCTCTTACTCAGAAATGCATTTTCCTTCCACAGTTTTATATCATCTAGCATACATGTGTCAAATGAAAAGCCCATGGGCTGAATTCAGACTGCCACATCATTTTATGTAGCCCGCAAAACTTTTAATGCCAGGGCAACATAGTTACATTTATACAGTCTTACAATCACAAACAGCCCTTTGAAGGCAACAATAAGGCTAATGCGGCCCTCGGTGAAAATGAGTTTGACACCCATGATCTAGCATGCTTTTATTTCCTGTCTTTTAATTAAAGTTGCCAGACCCACACGTATTTAAACCAAAACAAACATATATTGTCGAAGGCTTTCATGGCTGGAATCACTGGGTTGTTGTAAGTTTTTCAGGTTGTACGGCCATGTTCTAGAAGCATTCTTTGTAGACATTTCGCCTGCATCTGTGGCAAGCATCCTCAGAGATCGTCATCTGTCAAGTTTACTAATACATGATAACCTCACAACCTCTGAGGATGCTTGCCACAGATGCAGGCAAAACGTCAAGAGAGAATGCTTCTAGAACATGGCCATACAACCCAAAAACCTACAACAACCCAACAAGCATATAGTTTGGATTGGATTTAGGGGGAGACATTGGAGAAAGAATGAAGTTTGATACCACTTGAGGTTTTTACAAGGTCTTTCATATTCTCTGCTAAAAGAGTGCTGGTGACTCACCAAATTCCAAACCCCAGAATTCTATAGTATTGAGCTATGGCAGTTAAAGTGGTGTCAAACTACAGTAATTCTATAGTGCAGACACACCCTTGGTAACCAACAAAATGTGGGCTACTACAGTACCACACCTGATCAACTATTCTCTTCGTTGTGTTTTAATTTTAGGGGTTTTTTTTTTTGCTTAATACAAATATGATATGGGGAAATTATAGCATGTTAACATCATACTGCATTTCTCAGTATTTGAAATATTTGAAATTATTTTCTTAATAACATGGATATAAGGTGTTTCTGTTTTTACATTTTTAAAATCAGTAGCTACCCTACATTTCATCCAATAATTAATTCAGTAATGGTATTTGAACTATCATACAAATTCTCTTTTATGTGTCTCTGGTAGGAACGGTTTCTTAGGGAAAAGAGACAACCACACTGTAAGTATATAAGGATGCACTTTCCAAGCATAGCCAATGCTGATACGTCAAGACATAAGCTTTTGCGGGCAGATAAATATGCCTCAAATGTCAATAATGTCTACAAGCATCAGATACATTGATGTGAGATTATCCATCTACTGTCCCCCAACCTTCCCTCATCATCTGTCAAGCTTACTAATACATGATAAACTACGGAATTAAAGGAAATCATTAGAGCAGACAATTCAATTATAGCTGATAGGCATGAGATGATTTGCAAAAACGTACTTGTCTCCTTTACTCTTGGAAATGCCAACAAGCTTTTCGATTCCTCCTGCATCCCGTAAGGCCTTGGCATTTTCCATGTTTTTTGTGATGACTTCATGCAAGGTGCAACAAATGGCAGTAACAGTATCATCAGACATGGCCTTGCTTCCTGAATTGTTACTGTTATTACCTCCTGGAAGCCGGTGGACCAGGTCCCGCATGGCATACTTGCCTTTTGGAAAGAAAAAAGAAGAAGAAAGAGGAATTATATTTAAAGATGAACAAATGAAGAGGGAGATACAGGAAAGAAAAGCCATCATCTGACTTCATCTTGCAATTATTATTATTATTGTTGTTGTTGTTGTTGTTGTTAATATTTATACCCTGTTTTAACTCCCCCAAAGGGGACTCTCTCGAAGGGGGCTCAAATGCAAAATGGCATGAAGTTGGGTGATCTATTTTCAGTTTGATAATATTTTTAAACATACCTTCCTTATCAAGGATCATCTTTTAGCCTTTGACCACTAGTCTGGCAAATTCCCATTCCCCACAGTATCTTACACAATGTGCAATGCATGCAAGAGGAGTAACTACAATGTTTTCATATGCACACACTTAGAATGAATGCTTATTATGTCTTCTGTGCTTGAGTCCTTCATCAGATATTATTAAACCATAAAAAGATGAAATAGTGGGTCATATCCCATTGGTATCCTCACCCACTGGTATTCTTTGCTAAAGGAGGAACTACCTTCTTTAGCAGAGCTGAAAAGGAAATGGACTCTCCCCTTCCTTCAGCAGAGACCCCCCTCCCTCTTATTTCATGCTGTTATAAAGGTCCCTCTGTTTTCTAGAGTAGATCTGGAAAAGGAACAAGATGTTGCAGAGGGCTGGAGGAATTATATAAACATGCCCTCTCTTCTGGTGACATTAGCCTCCATTGGGTCAAATAGCCTTCTGTGAGTGGAGGCACACTAGTAAAATACAACCTGTAAAATAGAAAGTCACAAAGGTGAATGGAACGAGGAAGATTGTATAAATTACATATTCAAATGCCTTCTAATGGAAAGTATTTATAACGAAATTCGGCATAGCATCTGCAACACAATGAATGTGATAACTTTGAAAAGGACCATGTTTTCCCAGCTAGGAAATACAAATATCCAGCTTTGCAGTATTTATTTTATTTTTTAAATTTGAGCCTTAATTTTTATTTGAAAAGTGGTCACAATCCAAATATGAGTGTATAGATAGATGACCCTCTTTAATCTCATTTGCTGTATGAGCAGAAGTCTTCTATATTCAGATCTTCTTTGTCAGATTTGGAAAATGGGGAGAGAAAAACAACTTTGAGTCCCCTTTGGGGGAGATAAAGTGGGGTATAAATAAATATAATAATAGCCTTAATTTTTATTTGAATATGGTCACAATCCAACCACACTGTAAGTTGTGTAAAGATAGATGGCCCTCTTTAATCTCATTTGCTGTATAAGCAGAAAACTTCTGCATTCACATCTTCTTTGTCAGATGTGGAAAATGGGGAGAGAGAAACCACTTTGAGTCCCCTTTGGGGGAGATAAAGCGGGGTATAAATAAATATAATAATAATAGTAATAATAATAATGGCAGTAACATTAGAGTCAGTGATCTGGATCACTTCAAAGTAGCACATTCCAAACAACAACCAGAAATACTTAGTGCTGTGTGTACTTTTTCTCTAAAATAATTCAGATTTTTTTAAAAAAAAATGATGAGCATCAATTGTGGTAGAGTTCTATGGTGAAAATCATATAAATTAACTCATTACATCTGTTGATTTAGATAGAATACACTAAATTTTTCAATTGCAGAAACATATGCTGGACCGGTCTGTGTGTAATTATGATATACTGTAATCTCACATGGCCATCAATGTGGTGTTTTCCAAAAGTCAATGTGGTATCGTGATTACTTATTTTATTAATTAAATATGTCCCTAAATTTATAAAAGCTTTGACTTACTTTTAGTCACAACATTTCAAATTTCATTTCAATATTGCAAATTTCAGTATAATTATTGAGGGAGACAAGTTTGAAGGGGAGTATGAGATTTTATATTCATTGAAAGGGGACTCTGTTGATCTGCAAGTAAAGATATGTTGTCTGTAACTTATACTTGATGACTCAACACACATTAAAAGGATTTGAATGTGATTAAATTTAATACTGTGTAGCATCTAAGAAAGCTCTTTTATCTTCCTAGATTTATTCAAAAAGTGAGAATGGAGGAAATTAAAGATGTAATTTCAGGGTAGCTTTCATAGAACGAATGTGGTTGTTTGTACAGAGCAGATGCTACAGAATCAAGTTATCTGAGACTACAGTTATTTCAGCTTATTTCCAGAGGTCAGTCTCAATTTTGTATTGTCTCTCTTCCTATCCTTTAAGTTATTAAAATCTGCTACACCTAGGAAGAGGTGAGCAAAAAGTAATTGGGTTTCTGGATTAGAATCTATAGTATATTTTCCCAGCACAGCCTCCTTCCATGGTTGTCATGTTTCTGTCTAGATTAGAACTGGCAAAAAAGAACAAGAAGTGAAGGTGACACTGTCTTACACTTGTCTTTCGGATGAAACAGATAAACAAAAAGTTCTGTTTTCTTGACATATAGAAAAATTTGACAACTGTAGACAAACTGTGGCCAGAGTAGAGAAGATGCTGAGAGCCAGTGTTAGGAGCTGGTTTGAGTATTTAACTATGAGACTGGATACCAGGGTTCAAATCCCCACTCAGACATAGAAATCTAGTATAGTAAATGTGGGAAACCCTACTTGTTCAGCCTTAGAGGAAGGCAAATGCAAACCCCCTCTGAAGAAACATTGTTGAGAATTCTTTGAAATCAGATGTCTGAAACAACTTGAAGGACAAATAATATAAGAAACTATATTATTATGTCTCAAGGTCAAATCTGTACGTGACTGAGGCAGTTCTGCATACAAGTCACCACATGATTATCCCAGTTATACAAAAACAGATCACTGTGAACTGTTTTTAATACAAAAAAGGATATATAAGGGGTGCTCAAACTAACCTAAGATCTTTCCCATGCATTGGTTTTTGCTACAGTCAGCTTTGGAACTTGTTTAAATTTTTTATTTCGTATAAAAAATGGCCGCTATAGAGAATCAGGGATGAATACCAGGGGGCATCAGCAGTGTGCTCTTTATTTGTGTAGTCCTTTCACTGTTAAAACCAGTCTCTTCTCTATTTCCTTTTCTGTTTTCTGTTTCACCCATGTACTTGTGCTGCTTAATTTGAAAGCACAGACCTGAATTTGAGATGCAAGAGAAAAGCAGAGTGGGGAGATAGCACTAACATAGTGTTGGTGATAGGACTGAATATAACTAATCAATTCCATGGTGGATTTTTGCTCTGCTCTTCAGCTGAAAAAAGAAGCTCAGTAACAAGACTCAAAAGATCAAGTTAACTATCTAGAAAAAAATGGCACAAAAGGGGATTTGCCTACCCCACATTGGTAATTGGCTTGGGGTGGGATCACCTAAATAGGTTTCTCTGGCATGGGGATAGTCTTGGTATGCACCATTGTACCCGCCACCCTTTAGGGGGTGAAGGGTTGACTTCCATAACAATGGTTTTGCAGTAGGGAGGCTGAAAAAGGTGGCTAAACTTGAGGCTGGAATAAGGGTTCTCACTCTTGAAAAACTGTGAGGTTTGGGAGTGCCCTCAGGATGGCCTTCCAGGCAAGATTGGCCAAGGTGTGCGGCCAAAGAATTTTGGGTGGCCCTCGGGATCTATGGTGCTTGATCAAGTAAGTCTTCAGAGGTGGACAGAGGGAATGACACCTGGCCTAGAAACATTTCTCACTAGGTGGCTAATAACTCAAGAGATATTTCCACATAGGTTCATTCCCTTTAACGGAATTTCATTCACAGGTTCTTGCAAGAATTCTAGAAAATAAATAACTAAATAGGTCAGGAAATTGACCTTTAGACCCCTTTTCCTATGTTTGGTCTATTTCACGGTGCGAGTTCAATGGGAATTGTGGAAAGAATGAGATTTCTGAAAAGTTGCGTCAAGTGTAACTGAAACATGACTTGTGTGTGTGCCCTCCAAGATGTTGTTACATTCTACAACTCCTATAATCCCTCAATATTATGCTTAGCATTGGTTATGGCTCACAAGAGATGCAGTCCAATGGTATTTGGAGATCTACATGTTCCTTTATTACTGATCAAACATTTTGCATAATTTTGTAGGCTGATTCTAGCACATGCCTAATAAATATTTCCTTAATCTTGACAACTTATTTTGGAACCGCAATGACATTTCAGAGCCTGATATTTTAAACAGTCCTTCACTTCTAATTATTGGTAATCATGATGTAGGATCATGTATTCAATCAGAGGACACTTAATTTCATCTGAAATGTCAGTGTAGCAAACAATTGTTTAATGTACTATAGTTTTCAGCGGATTTCCTGTTCCATTCTGTGTTGCCTGGTAGAGGGCTAAGTGAAAACACACAAATGGGAAAAGGCTATTGTTATCTCTCCCTGACACTTTAATTTTTCTTTTGAGATATTGTCTTTATTATGGTAACAAATGGAATCTATGAACAAAGATCACAAACCCTTTGGACTTTCTATTAAAAGGACAGCTTGCACTTTTACAAAGTTAATAGTACAACAGTCAGTAGGTGACAAGAAAAGGTACTGCAAAATGGTTATGCTCACTATCATGGTCAGTGATCTGGAGACATTAAATAGATAGTGACTGCGGAATGTTTTGTATGAATCAGAGCAGAGGAGATTACGACATGCATTTCAAATACCATAAAGTAGTAATAGTAAAATACTTATTTAGCTCTATATGAAGTTGCAAAGGAGAAACCACAAAGGAAGCTGAAGAGTAAACCATTGGCCAAGGTGTGTAACACTTGCCGGCACAATTCCAACATCCCAAGATGGTTCAGTAAGAGATCAGAAGTTATGTGAAGAGAAGCTAAATAGTTCCACAGAAAAACACAGAAAGCCTCACAAATGGATTGAACAAGGACCCAAAGAGAACATTATTGAAATGTTCAAATAGCAATGTAAATTTTCATAAATTGTAATTCTCACAAGCAGCAATGAACCATTTTACCACTTCCCTCTTCACATTGAGATAGTAATAAAAAAGGTACAATTTTCAGAGCTTAATTGCAGTTTGAACTTATTCTGTGCTTTAAAAAATGCACATGGAGATTTAAAAAATAGAAAATAAGATTTTGGCACAAAGAACAAGTTTTCTGCACATTAAAAAACTCCTTCCATTGATAAATGTTATTTTCTTTGCAGGAAATTTGTTTTCTGCATAGTATTGTTTTTTACACAAAAAAAGATGAGCATTTTTAAAGTATACACAGTTCGGAACACACAGACACAGAGTTAAAGACTGCATGCTGAAACCACACAAACACTCATATGGGTCAAAGATGGGAAGCCTTTACCTCTATTTATGTACTGTCTGTCTTTGTTAATTGTACAACGTAATTTAATATTTGCCATATATGTGTACTGTAATCTGCCCTGAGTCCCCTTGGGGAAATTATTTATTATTTATTTATTTAGGGCTTTTATATCCTGTCCTTTCTCAACCTCCGCAGAGGGACTCAGGATGGCTAACAAAGTGGCAACCCATGGCGCCCACATCAAAACATAAAAATACAATTAACAATAATGTAATAATAACAATATAAAACAGTATAAACAGTATGAAACTGTATAAACAATATAAAAACAATATAAAAACAGACAACAAATAGTCAGTGGTCACCGATTATAGTCAGTGGTCACCAAAATAGGGTGGAATATCAATAAAGTATATTATTATTATTATTATTATTATTATTATTATTATTAACCAGCCTTTCATATTATGGTGAGTCAAAGTGCAGTATTTTCTAGATGTACGGATCGTAGTATTTGGATGTGATGGGGTCAGTATGCATTCTATCTGAAAACAGAACCAGTCATTAAAAATACAGGATGTATACTAATTGAAACAGATCATACATTGATGTGATGAGGTCCACAGAGAGGCTCGTGAGCTGATATACAAGATTTTTGATTTGAAAAGAAGGGAGAATTATCTATGATTTTGGGGAGTTCAAAAGGATATCTTATTAAAAGTTAAGTATATTGTATTGTGTTTATTAAACTTTTTCCTGGCATTGATTTAAACCTGTCTCTGGCTCTCTATCAATTAGGCAACACATACAAAAAACAGAACAACCATACAACAACAAGTACACATTTAAGGGATTATTTTAAGAACCAGTAACCCAATCCAGCAAGGGAAAAAATTTGGAACAAGGGCATTGGGAATGGTAGGAATCTTAGGGGTTTGGAGTTTGGGGGCCACGTTAGCTAAAGCAATCTATCACATCTGGGAAGTCATATTTTTTCAAAAAGAACAGCCATAGGGATATTATGTAGCAAAATCTATTTAACAGCAGAATTTTACAAATTTCACAAGGGAAAAAAGTAATCCTAAATATAGCTCAACTTCAAAAGTTATGTGCGAGCTTAATACTGATGTCACACTGTGAAGGAAAAAAAATCCTATATTGCTCACCCTAGTGAGCACAGCATATGCTTGGAATTTTACACATCAGATGTTTTTGTAAATCACACAATAAACTATGAAACAAGCCAATATGAATACAGCTGGTTGACTTGAAACATCTGCACCAATATTTTTAGTGGCAACTGTTGGCTCAAAGCCATAGTTTGAAAAGTTGCACTCAGTGCAACATTTGGTGTTTGTTTATCCTACAGATACATTCAATTCATAAGTCTTATTGCAAGCCTGGAATTTCAGTTCTGATTTTTCTGAAATGAACTAAGGTACATATATTGCCATCTTGCCCTGCACGTTCTAATTATAAATATTAGAAAACAGACCATTAATATATTGCATAATGCTAGTCCCTGGCTTACATGAGATATCAGTCATGGATCTTCTTGATTTGTTCATTTAGGCCATTTTATGGATGAAGTCAAGAAGGAAGCCCCTGCTGGCTTGGTTAATTAGGTAAATAAAATATTTTAAATTACCTGATAGATCTTGGAAGTAAGATTAAAATAGGTGAAGAGTTCACAGTTTCATATTAGTAGTTTGTAATTCCTTAATTTAGTCTTTTTGGTCATTTTTCCTGAGATGTTGAATTGCTTCACTGAACACATTACCAATATATATTCATTGGCATTGTATTTTGAATACACAGACCACATTTTAAGGCAAGAGAGCAAAGCCTCATGCTATTTACAAATATACTTTCAGACACATATAAAATCCTGTTTCACAGAAGAGGAAGCGTAAAAAAGGCTTGTAATAGATCAGTTTAATAAAAATTGATTTTAGGTTCACTCTAAATTGATGAAAATGTTAGCTGATAAAAGCAAATCTCATTGCAATAATATCTGTTAAAGCTAACCCTCTTAAGACGTGGAGGAAGTGGGAAGGGAGAAAAGGCCTTGCTATACTGATCACACACTTCTTAATTAGATTCAATGGAAATCCTGCATGGGGCTATTAGCACAATTAATCTGTCTTTCATGGGAAAACAACTGGGCAAAGAAATCAAGTCACAGTTTTATGTTGTTTGACTGCATGGCATAAATTAAAATTAAAATAATTTAGGGTTTGATCTTGTCCTACTGAGGGTGCAGTGCTTGTGCAAAGAGCTTGGTAAATCCAGGTTATCCTTATCCTGCTGCTAAAGGCAGTGTGTGGGGACCATACAGAAATGGCCTGGAGGCACTGCCCGGAATGGAGGCTGATGCATTCATTCCATATGCCCATCCAGAAATCCATTTCGACACCATTTAAGTTAGATATGATTGTCTCAACGTTGTAGTCTGAGCCTTGTATAAAGCTTGATTAAGAATGTCAAGACTTTAAACATGCCAGTGGAAAGACATTTGAGATGAGAGCTCGTCCTGGGAGTGATCCTGGACTCATTGCTGAGCCTGGAACCCCAGGTCTCGACAGTGGCCAGGGGAGCTTTTGCACAGTTAGAGATTGTGTGTCAGCTGCGCCTGTATCTTGGGAAGTCTGACTTGGCCGTGGTGGTCCATGCTCTGGTTACGTCCCGTATAGACTACTGCAATGCTCTCTACATGGGGTTGCCTATGAAGACTACCTGGAAGCTGCAATTAGTCCAACACTTGGCAGCCAGGTTACTAACGGGAGTGGGGTACAGGGAGCGCACAACTCCTTTGTTGCGCCAGCTCCACTGGCTGCCAATTAGCTTCCGAGCACAATTCAAAGTGATGGTTTTAACCTATAAAACCCTATAAGGTTCTGGCCCAGTTTACCTGTCCGAACGTATTCTCCCCTATGAATCATCAAGGCTGTTAAGATCTTCTGGTGGGGCCCAGCTTTCGGTCCCGCCACTTTTGCAAGCGTGTCTGGTGGGAATGAGAGTCAGGGCCTTTTATGTGGTGGCCCCTCAGCTATGGAACTCTCTCCCAGTTGAAATCAGATCTGCCCCCTCCCTCCTGTCCTTCAGGAGGCTAGTGAAAACCTGGCTATGGAACGAAGCATTCCCAGAATAATGGCTGAGACCGGCTATAGACCAAAGTTATCGACCACATATGCGGACTGAGTTGGACATGATTTTATCTTGGTGATTTGGCTTATAAGTCTTCTATTCTATATGGACTTTAATCTTTTGCTGTTGTATAATGTTCTAGACCGTATTATTAACATTGAATCCTTGCTGTGAGCTGGTCTGAGTCCCTCTACAGAGGTAGAGATGATCGGGATACAAAAGTTTTAAATAAATAAATAAATTCCTTAGAAAAAGAGAAAATCAAGAAAACACAATCCTTTCATAGCCTAATTCTACTAAAAGGTCAGAAGAACAACAAATATCGTGAAGTCCAAGATGTGTTTTTTTGAAAGTTATAAAGGTTTGATGCAGTTCTTTCAAAGTCCTACAAAACACACCCAAGTCTTGTTTTTCCCACTCTAAAAGCAGAATTTCTCAAACGGTGCTCCGCCAGTGGTTTTTGACTTCTGCTCCCATAATTCCTAACAGCTGGTAAGCTGGCTGGGATTTCTGGGAGCTGAAGTCCAAAACACTTGGAGGAGCACAGTGTGAGAAACATTCCAAGCAATCAGATTTTTTCCTTATCTTGGATGTTAAGTAAGATCAGCCCTGGTTAGTACTTTGATGGAAGAGTGCCCTCAAATACCAGGTATTGTAGGTTATATTTGAGTTGAAGGGATCAATAAAACAATTTCCAAGCATTTCTCACCTAAGAAAACCCTATGAAATTCATTGAGTAACCATAAGTCAACAGGCAACTTGAAAGCATACATGAACACACAATGTAGCATCATAGTGTGAGAGCACATCCAGGGTCCAGTTTTGTGTTATCTTGCATTATTATATCAATCATGAGAAAGGTACTGCATTTCCTTGCATAATAGTCGCCATTGCATAGTAGTCACACCTCCATTTTTGGAGTGGGACCCTTAGTAATCCTTGCATAATAGTGGCACCCTTAGTTCATGTTGATGTGACTATCATCATCATCATCATCACCATCACCATCATCATCATCATATAATGCAAAGGAGGCAGGTGTACGGGCAGGTGATATCTCACCCACCCATGTGTCTATCCCTTATGCAGATACAAGGGGCCAAGTGGATGAGGCTTCACCTTTGAATACTCATAGCTGCAAGAGGGAGAGGCAGGTGGGTTGGTGAGTTCACTCACTTGCCTACGTGTCCACTCTGGGCTTGCCTCAGCTACAAAGGAGAAAGGTGGGCAGGGAAGTAAAATCTCGCCCACCCATCAAGGGAATGAGGCAGATATCTGGAGGAGTGAAGCTTCACTCCCCCATGCGCCTGCGCCCTTTGTTGCTATGGGGTTTCAAAGTAGTTGCAATTTTTTAACCACACAATAGTTACCACAGTGTAATAGTCACCCTCCTATTATAAAAAGGGGGGATTGGTACAAGTATTGTGCAGTGAAATAAGACAGTATTTCCAATAGCAACGGGCAAAGCTGTCTTATTGTTTATTCCAACAGATATTGGATGCATGGCCTTTGTATTTGTATCCTGTTAATTAACTTTTACGATGATGAGCCAAGACAATAGGTCCTCTTATGGATCATACCTCTAAGGATCAATATTGCAATTACTGCTATTTCATTTATTCATAAATGACTAGGTTTCAGTGATAAGGAGTCAGATAGACATGACTTAAAGGACAAAAGGTTATTTAGCATTGCAGGAAACAAAATAGGAACAATTTTGCAACCAGCTCTTAAAATTTGATAAATGGCAATTGAATAAATGTCAATGATGCGATACCTGAGATTTAATATACATATAACATTGTTCAGACGGTAAAGTTTTTCCCTCAGCACATCTTACTATATACATATAAAAATCCAGTTGACCTTGGCAATTTTCATTCTACACAATTATAATAATGTTATGACTTCACTTTAAATGCCATGGCAAAGTCCTATGGAATCCTGGATTTTGTCATTTGGTGAGCCAGTGGAGTAAGCTTGGTAGAGTAGAGTCCATTGAGCATTGGATTTTTTTTTTGTTGTGTCAGGAGCGACTTGAGAAGCATTGGATTATAATCCTGAAGACCAGGATTTAAAATTTTATTCACCCATGAGGCTGAGCGAATGTGACTTACTTAAAAGCCACTATCTTAAGCAAGTCACATTCGCTCAGCTTCTGAAGAAGACTAAGGCAATCCTCTTCTGAAGAAATTCCGTAGGTCAGGAATTACTTGAAGACACACAACAACAATGAAGAACTGGAGCCCTCTGGCTGAAAATTCTGAGTATCCTGTGTTAAACTGCAAATCAAAGAATTCCATAGGATGTTACAATGACTGTTAAAGGGGAATAAAACACCATGGATCTATAGTCTGAAAGAGCGTCCTGTGTCTATGGTGGACAATTAATACCACAATATCAACCTGGTATCATGCAAACTAGTTTATTACAGATTGCTCTTTTTATGTACTAGTTGCCCCCTGCTAAGCGTTGCTGTGGCCCAGTTTGGTGATCTGAAAAAAAAAGTAACAAGAAAGTGTTGGTTTCTAATATATGTAATTTCTTTATGCTTGTGGGTAAACAGTATTTCGTGTTGTTTCTTTGTCAGTGTTGATGTAGCATTTGTCTGGTTTGCCTATTCTGGAACATGCAACATATAATTTTCRTTTCAAATCTAGGATACTACATCTGTCATATACATATATATGTGTGTTTGCAAATCATATCTATCTATCTATATCTATGGTAGGATGGCCCTTTGTCAGGAGGGCGTTGATTATGTTTTCTTGCCCTGGTGAAGGGAGTTGGACTGGATGGCCTTAAGGCAGCATTTCTCAACCTGGGAATTGAAACCCCTGGGGGGGATCARGAGGGGGTGTCAGAAGGGTTGCCAAAGACCATCAGAAAACACAGTATTTTCTGTTAGTCATGCAGGTTCTGTGTGGGAAGTTTGGCCCAATTCTATCGTTGGTGGGGTTCAGAAAGCTCTTTGATTGTATGTGAACTATACATCCTAGTATCGACAACTCCCAAATGTCAAGGTCTATTTCCTCTAAACTCCATCTGTGTTCATATTTGGGCATATGGAGTATTTGTGCCAAGTTTGGTCTAGATCCTTCATTTGAGTCCACAGTGCTCTCTGGATATAGTTGAACTACAACTCCCAATCTGCCCACCAAACTCTTCCAGTATTTTCAGTGGGTCGTGGGAATTCTGTTGCCAAGTTTTGTTCAGTTCCATCGTTGGTGGAGTTCAGAATGCTCTTTGATTGTAGGTGAACTATAAATCCCAGCAACTACAACTCCAAATGACAAAATCAATTTTTTGAGTGATGGTCACTCTTTGGGTTAGCAGCAATTTGTCCAGTGGATTTTGAGTTATGATGTCACTCAAAACGAACAGAATATTTTTATATACATATAGATTGTAATGCAGAGACAATGGGGCTGTGACTGAATTAATCTAAATCTACACTGTATAATACAATCTGACACTCCTTTGACTGCTATGACCGAATGTTATGGAATAATGGGAGTGGCATGAAACGCTATTCAATCTACAGTGTAAATTCACCCTGGAAAAACCTATCTGAATCAGCAGCAATTTCTCCCTTTTTCTTAAGGTACTTTGATGTGTCCCTCCTATTATGTATCCCCTCTCCCTACCTATGTACAAAGAACTCTGGGACCTGACAAATTGTATCAAATACTTGGAGGGGGGGGGTCTCTTTTATCTTCTGACAGGACAGGACAGGAGTTGCATAAGATTGCTCTAATGGTGTTGATAAGATTGCTCTAATACTGATTGGCTCTGGCAAATCGCACAAAATCAGAACATTACGTACAAAGAAATAAGATTTTCCTCCCATGAGGCAGCCCTGTTAACTGGACAGCAGCTACTTCTAGCTTGACACTAAAACGTATTCTACAATAATAAAGCCGGACAGAAGAAAGATGGAATGCCTAATTGTAGCATGAAGCAGGCCAAAAGCTAAGCTCATCTCCAATTCTTAATCTTTTTCTACTTCTTTTCATTTGAAGTGTGAACCCAAGGTCCTGTTCTTTTTTCTTCTTCTAATCATTTTCCCCATTGGCTTTGAAGTTTCTGTAAGCTGAGGATAGCTTATCGAAAAAAAGTCCCAGAGAATGAAAGATGCTTAAACTGGGAGGAAAAGTGAATAAGGGAAATTTCAATATCCCTAGGAAAAGGCTGAGCTCTTTGGTAAAAGGCAAATACATATTCAGTCCCAGAGCAGCAGAAATCATTTCACAACACTGGATAAAGTACTGAAATCCTCCTTAGAATCATCATCTCCAAAGGGTTTGCTTAAGATGTACTTTGTAGTCTGGGCTGTTAGTGACTCACAAGAGAGACTGAGGAATCCTATCCCACCCCACCATCCTTTTCAAGCTCTGTACAACATAACATAATAGCTTTAACATTGAGAGACTTAATACCTATAGAGAGCTTAATATGCTGGCTCAACAACCCATTTCATCCCATTATACATGAAGATGGTGTGCCTTGAATCATAGGTCACTTAAAACAG
>NW_026847438.1:147591897-147665116 GCF_025583915.1 Anolis sagrei ordinatus
TCCTCTGGACACATTCCAGCTTGTCAATATCTCTCTGCAATTGTGGTGCCCAGAATTGGACACAATATTCCAAAATCTCCTCTTGGAGATGGATGGGGTGGCTGGAGGCATTTTGTGCCATATGTAAGCCAACTCAAGTCCCTTCAGGGAGATGGAGGCAGGGTACAAAATAAAGTTGTTGTTCTTGTTCTTGTTGTTCTTGTTGTTGTCGTCATCATCACCATCATTATCATCTTCACCTCAGAGAGGTAGCTGGCCAATTTAAGCCTAGAATTGGTCTTTTAAAGAATAGAAAATGCACAATAAATTGATTATGTTCAAGTCTTGTTAATGGCCCACGTAAGCTAAAACATGGTGATGATGCTTCCAGTGTTATCTAAAAGAGTGTCTGAGAACCTTTGGGAAACACCCATTTTGTATTTCGTTTGCAGAGGAGGCTGATCCTTTAATGGTTTCCTGAGAAGTCAGAGCATCTCCCAGTCTTCCATGCTGGCTCACTCATTTATTATGTTCTTAATTCTATAAACCCAGACATTTCCATAGGTACGTTGTGCATCTACACTGTAGAACAAATGCAGTTTGACACCACTTCTGCTGCCAGGGTTCAATGCTATAGAATCCCGGGTACTGTCATTTTCCAAGGTCTTTAGCCTTCTCTCCCCAACTACAACTCCCCAAATTCCATAGCACTGAGTCCTGTTAAAATGGAGTCAAACTGCATTTATTCTACAGTGTAGATGTGTCTGTAGGTAGAGATATAATCCAAGATCTTATATTTCAATTGCTACGTATATCGCCATTTGGGAATATGCACATTGATTGTGCTGCTGAATGCTTGGTCAAATGGCAATGCAGTGGGCATTAATATAAATGTATCTGAGTGCACAAATGAATATGGAGCAACTGAATGCACAACCAAATATGCCTTCAGATGGTTCAGATGGAAAGTGCTAACTCCTTTCGTAAGAAAGTTTACACTTTTAAAGTCTCCAATATGATTTCACCCTATTTCCAAGTTTCTTATCTCCTTCTGGGCTGCTTCTTCCATGGATTGCCTTTGACTTGCAACATGTGCTGCTACCTAGCTTGGTTTTAATGTGTTTAGACAGTAAATAATATTTTTGTCCTGTCTCACATTTGAAAATATTTCATTTTTACATGAATTTTGTATACATTATTCCATGATCTATACACTGCCATATAATGCAGTTTGGAACATCAGTATATGGTCAGTGTAGACTCATGTATGATAAGAAACAAATTCTTATCATGTATGATAAGAAACAAATTGGTATGATAAGAAACAAAGATGGCAGGGACCTAACAGAAGCTGAAGAGATCAAGAGAAGGTGGCGAGACTATACAGAAGATCTGTATAGGAAGGATAATAATATTGAGGATAGTTTTCACGGTGTGGTGAATGAATTAGAACCAGACATCCTGAGGAGTGAGGTTGAATGGGCCTTAAGAAGCATTGCTAACAACAAGGCAGCAGGAGACGACGGGATCCCAGCTGAACTGTTTAAAATCTTAAAAGATGATGCTGTCAAGGTGATGCATGCCATTTGCCAGCAAATATGGAAAACACAAGAATGGCCATCAGACTGGAAAAAATCAACTTATATCCCCATACCAAAAAAGGGAAATGCGAAAGACTGCTCAAACTTCCGTACAGTGGCCCTTATTTCTCATGCCAGTAAGGTAATGCTCACGATCCTGCAAGGAAGACTCCAGCAATACATGGAGCAAGAGCTGCCAGATGTTCAAGCTGGGTTTAGAAAAGGGAGAGGAACGAGAGACCAAATTGCCAATATCCGCTGGATAAGGAGTTGCATAAGATTGCTCTAATGGTGTTGATAAGATTGCTCTAATACTGATTGGCTCTGGCAAATCGCACAAAATCAGAACATTACGTACAAAGAAATAAGATTTTCCTCCCATGAGGCAGCCCTGTTAACTGGACAGCAGCTACTTCTAGCTTGACACTAAAACGTATTCTACAATAATAAAGCTGGACAGAAGAAAGATGGAATGCCTAATTGTAGCATGAAGCAGGCCAAAAGCTAAGCTCATCTCCAATTCTTAATCTTTTTCTACTTCTTTTCATTTGAAGTGTGAACCCAAGGTCCTGTTCTTTTTTCTTCTTCTAATCATTTTCCCCATTGGCTTTGAAGTTTCTGTAAGCTGAGGATAGCTTATCGAAAAAAAGTCCCAGAGAATGAAAGATGCTTAAACTGGGAGGAAAAGTGAATAAGGGAAATTTCAATATCCCTAGGAAAAGGCTGAGCTCTTTGGTAAAAGGCAAATACATATTCAGTCCCAGAGCAGCAGAAATCATTTCACAACACTGGATAAAGTACTGAAATCCTCCTTAGAATCATCATCTCCAAAGGGTTTGCTTAAGATGTACTTTGTAGTCTGGGCTGTTAGTGACTCACAAGAGAGACTGAGGAATCCTATCCCACCCCACCATCCTTTTCAAGCTCTGTACAACATAACATAATAGCTTTAACATTGAGAGACTTAATACCTATAGAGAGCTTAATATGCTGGCTCAACAACCCATTTCATCCCATTATACATGAAGATGGTGTGCCTTGAATCATAGGTCACTTAAAACAGAAGCTTTTGACTATACTCTATTTTTTATTTTTTATTAAATTTTTCTGGGTTTTTCCTTAATACAGTGAAAGAGTGGGAACAATGGATTGGATAGAAAGGGTGGAAAAAATTGAGTAGTGTGGGAGGGAAGTGAGCTGGGAGAGAAGGGGGGAGGGGGAAGAGGGAAGGGGAAGAGAAAGGGGAAGGGAGGTAGGTCTGGGGGTGGGATAGGGGAGAAGGGGGGGGTTTGTCATCAGACTCCCGTTCAGTCAGCAGGAAAGTATCATCTTGTCTTTAGATCTGTTCTTCTTCTACATTCTTGGATCTGTTTCTTTGCTGTAGCACCTTATATGTCTAGTTTAATTTGTTTCCTAAGATATTCCTCTATGTCTTTCCAATTTATTTGCTTGTTTTCTTCTTCCTTTTCTAAGAATTGTGAGAGTTTGTCTAGATTCCTAAATTCTACCAGCTTTTCGAACCACTCTTTGATGCTAGGGGTCTCCTTGTCTTTCCATTTTTTTGCAATTAAAATTTTTGCTGCAGCGGATAGGTAGAAAAGCGTTCTTTCTTGATTTTTTTTAAAATTGGTGTTCGTTATGTTCAGTAGATAAAGTTCAGGTTTCATGTCAAATTTTTTGTGAATGATGTTTTGGGCATGCTTGTGTACAGTCTTCCAAAATTTCTTGACCTCTCCACATAGCCAAAATTGGTGATAATAGGTTCCGCTTTCTTTTTTACATTTCCAGCATCTCCCATCATATTCCTTATTGAATTTAGCCAGTTGCATTGGTGTTAGATGCCACCTGTAAAATACTTTGTACCAATTCTCTATAATATTGGTTGCCTTTGTGAATTTTAATTTGTTTCTCCAGACTTGCTCCCACTCATCAAGTAGTAGAGAATGACCAAAATCCTTAGCCCATTTAATCATATTTTCTTTGACCACTTCCTTTTCATTTTTCCATTCTAGTAGTTTCTGATATAGTGTTTTGATCAGATTTTTTCCTTTTTTCATAACAGTATCCCAGCATGTGTCAATTTCATTAAAGCCCAGTTTTTGATCGACCTTGAAGTGTTCTTTAATCTGTAGGTAATGAAGCCAACTCATTCCCTTATCTTCTTTTTTTAGGTCTTCTAAGGGTCTCAGTTGCCATTCTCCCTTATTCTTAATGAGCAATTGCTTGTAGGTTAGCCACTTACTTCTGGGGATTTCCCTCTTGTGATAAGCCTCCACTGGTGATATCCATGTGGGCGTTTTCCTATAAAAATGGCCTTTATATTTGTTCCAAGTTTTTAATAGGGAAGCTCTTATGTAGTGGTTTGTAAAATTTCTTTCGATGGACGCTTTTTCATACCACAGGTATGCATGCCATCCCCTTCGGATATCGTGGCTCTCCAACGTCAGCAATTTTTTCTGTTCCAGGGTAGCCCATGTTTTTGTCCAGAGTAGGGCAGATGCTTCGTGATATACCTGGAAATCTGGTAGGGCCAGTCCTCCTCTCTGTTTTGCATCCGTGAGATTTTGGAAATTTATTCGATGTTTTTTCCCCTCCCAGATGAATTTTAAAATGTCTTTGTTCCACGTTTTAAAACATGCGCTCGTTTTGATAATTGGTATCATCTGAAATAGGAATATTAGTTTTGGCAGCACACTCATTTTAATGGCTGCTATTTTCCCTAGTAAGGAGAGTTTAAGATATTTCCAGTTTTCCAGTTTCTTTTTTATCTCATTCCAGCCCTTTTCGTAGTTTTCCTTGAACAAATGTCTATTTGATGAGGAGATCACAATGCCTAGGTATTTAATTTTTCTGGTAACCTCTATTCCTGTATCTTCATGAATTTTATCTTTTTCCTTTTTGGTTACATTCTTTGTTAACATTTTTGTTTTGTTTCTATTTATTTTGACTCCTGCCAGTTTTCCAAAGGTCTCGATCTTGGCTATCCACTTGGTGGTGTTTTGCACTGGATTGTCTATTATACATACAAGATCATCAGCGAAGGCTAGGACCTTGTATTCCTCCGATCTGATCTTCAAACCTTCCAATTCTTTATCTTCTCTTAGGTCCTCTAACAGAATTTCCAATACCAATATAAATAGGAGGGGGGATAGGGGACATCCCTGTCTCACGCCTCTCTGGATTTTTATCTTGTCTGATTGTTGACCGTTAATTATTACTGTTGCGGTTTGGTTTGTGTAAAGAGCTCTTATAGCGTTTCTGATGTAGTAACCAATGTCCATTTCTATTAGTACTGCTGTTATGAAGTCCCAATTTGTGCGGTCGAAGGCCTTTTCCGCGTCTAAAAATAGTAGGCCTATATCTTTTTGTGGGTTTTTTTCGTACAGTTCAATAATATCTATCACAGTCCTTATATTGTCTCTCATTTGCCTATTTGGAAGAAATCCCCGTTGGTCTTCTTTTATTCTATCTTGTAATAACGTTTTAAATCTCTCTGCCAGAAGGCTTGTAAATATTTTGTAGTTGTAGTTTAGCAGCGAAATAGGGCGATAGTTTTTTAGATCGGTGGGTTCTGTACTTTCTTTATGTATGAGCGTGATGTTTGCCTCATGCCACGTCTCAGGCATATCGCCGCCTCTCATGATGTTATTCATTATATCTTTCAGATGTGGTGCTGTTTCTTCCTTAAAGGTCTTGTAATATTGGGCAGTAAGGCCGTCTGGGCCTGGAGTTTTGTTAGCTGCTAATTTGTTTATAGCTTTTGTCACTTCCTCTTCTGTAATCGGTTTGTTCATATATTCTCTTTCTATATCGGAGATCCTTGGGATTTTACGCTTGGAGAGAAAGACCATTATGTCTTCTTTATCTATTGGATCTTTTTTGTAGAGCTCTTGGTAAAAGATTCTAAATTGTTCGGCAATTTCTTTTTCTTTGGTATAGTTTTTATTTCCCTTCTTGATCTGAGTTATGTATTTTTGCTGCTTCCTCTTCATAAGTTTTTTCGCCATGTATCTTCCTGGTTTGTTTGCTCTTATAAAGTACTGGGCTTTAAGGTGTTTCATATTTTTAGCCATCTGATCTATTTGCATTGCTTCAATTTTTTTCCTTCATCCCTGTCAATCAAACCTGTGAAGGAGGCGGGACCGAGAGCAGGACCTACCCAGCAGATTTTAGTGTTCTAGCTGGCGCATAAAGGGAGATGCGTTCAGACTAGACTGGAACCATTTAGGACTTTATAGGCTCAAGTCAGCACTTTGAATTCTGTTTGGTAGCAGACTGGCAGCCAGTGGAGTTAGCACAACAGGTGGGTTGTATGCTCCCTTTACGCCACCCCGGTGAGCAATCTGGCTGCCGCCCGTTGGACTACTTGAAGCTTCCGAACAGTCTTCAAAGGCAACCCCATGTAGAGCATATTGCAGTACTCTCTTCAATGTGTCGAGAGAATAGACCACCATGGCCATTTAGGAAAGTTCAAAAAGCAGTTACCACATTACATATAGAGGCAGCATCCCAAAAATGCATATACACACATACAACCGCTCTCTTCCTTTTGCCACCAACTCTTCCTTGTTGGCCTATAAACCACCCCTCCATTGGTTGAAGAAGATGTCAGAAAGTTACTCATAGCAAAACTGCACAATAATTTGACATTTGTTTCCTAGCAGAAAGAAGAGCATGGCAGTGAATAAATGAGCAAAACAGGGAATGCTTAGATGAATTGCTGCTTCGGTCTATTACCCCATCTCCTTTCTTCTGTAAACCTTAAGATTTCATCTTAACAGCCATTTTAGGTGTCTGCTCTTTTTACATTGTAAATCTTGTCAAAGCAAGGCTACAATGCTTCACACTTTGCAGGCAGCCATACTAGGGATATAGCTTCCCTACTATCTAAACTAGCTCCATTTTAAGAAATAATGAATGAATGTTGTTTTCATAATTAATTAATTAATCAAGACCAGCCAGGATTCATAAGGTAGCATGCATATGGGTTGTTCAGATGCATTTAACAATAATTTTGTGTTGTATATCATATGAAGCCAACTGCTTTTACAGTGAGAACAGCAAGGCAGAAATTAGTAGGTAGCAGGCCCCACATCATAACCAATTAGCACATAATTATCTTAAATAGAGATGCAAACATCACCACTTTCCAAGTTTTAATGATCTATAATAAAATTGTGCTTTTATTTTGTGTGTTTTCACTAATGTTTCTTCCTCCCTCCCTCTTTCCAAAGTGTTCCAAACCCAACTTATATAGCAACCAATGAAGTCATTCTGCATATGGGGAGTAGGAAATATTTCTCTCCATTGACAGACTTGTTTTAAGATCCTGGATCTGATGGATAATCGGAAATTGCAACATAGCAAGTAGCTGCTAGAAAACCCCATTGATCATATAATGTTTTGTTTATTTCATTCATTCATGCCCATCTTCCAGGTATGCTTTGAATGTGATTTTCCTGCTTCTTGGCAGGGGGTTGGACTGAATGGCCCACAAAGTCTCTTCAAATTCTATGATCACCTCTCATAAGATCAAAGTTGACAGAAAGTTCCAGCAGAAACTGCTACAGTCCAAGCTGTATTTTTTCTCAATGAAAAAAGTGATGCAGGGTTGAAGGAAGAGTGAGACAACACCTGCTCACTTCTTCTGGTGAATTGTCCATTCAGTATTGATACTTTGTAGTCTGAGCCGTAAGTGACGCACAAAAATTCTGTGTGAGCTCTCTGGAGTTCCTTCTCAGCTCTCATGAACAGCAGATGAAAACACCTCAGGGGATGTGCACTTGTCACAGCACATCCGATATAATATTATCATATTTATTATAACGCATAGAAAAAAAAATCAGTGCTCACATGATTCTTAAAATAATGTTAAAGCTTAACAGAATGCACTCTGGTACTACAAGATTCAGAGCCAATCTTAAGAAATGGGGCCACAAAGTGGAGTCCATGAAATGCGAGTAGAGCAAACCACAGACCACCTACTCCAATGCGGCCTGAGTACAATGGGGGACCTTCTTACAGCGACACCAGAGGCACTCGATGTGGCCAGCTTCTGGTCAAAGGAAATTTAGTATAATGCCAAGTTTTTAATTTTGTTTGAGGTCTTCTCATACATTATGTCTTCTCATTTTGCTTCTGACACAATAAATGAAAATAAATACAGAATTTAGGAGGAAAGAAATATGGAACATCCAAATGCTGACAAACACACAATATTTCCCAGCATTTCAGGATCACACACATATATTTGATTACTGTGTGGTGTGGGAATATTTGTCTCCCAAACAAAATAGAGTGAGCGATAGCCACTTACCTATTAGCTCCTTATTTCGGACATCTAAGGCCATATTCCGTAAAGCTGTTGCAACCGCACATACTACTCGATCATTGTCTATCCGAAGGAGCTCTACTAGAATTGGCAGGCCTTTTTCCTTCCGTACTGCAGCGCGGATATATACTGACCACTGTAAAGAAACATTACACACAAGCAAATTAGAAAGAGGTGCTCTATCAAATAAAAAGGCAGAATGAAACTTTGGGATTTGCGAAAAGGAGATTAACAGATAACATTTTAAAAATGTTCATGACATAAATTCTAATTTTAGTTTGAAAACCCAAAGAGAAAGTTTATATGGTTGATTTAAAAACCACTGGGCAATCTGGTTTCAATGCAATGTCTGCTTTACAAATAAATGTATTTACGTGGCTCTCAAGGCTGATAGAGATTTCCAGCCACATAATCGTCATTAAGAGATTGAATCTAGAGTTGGATTGTATGTTCACATCTTTTAGCCCTTCCACTATTTATTAGATTTTTTTCCAGATGATTATAATATTGACTGAGCCAGCATGGTGTAGTGATTAAAATGGTGGAACAGGCATGGGTTCAATTTCCCACTTGGTCATGAACACTCTTGGGTAATCTTGAACCAGATGCTGTCTGTCTGCCTCAGCTGTATCACATCCTTATTGTGAGGATACAGTACTAGGAAGAGAGCAAGGGAAACCAATTTGAGCTCTCTGGTGGAAAAGTAAGGAAAGATAAGATATTAATGGGATCAGAAACAACAAAAATATTTTATAATCTGGTTGTAAGGATTATTAACACTCATTAAGGGCCACTTTATGGAAACATACACATCATTATTACATTTTATAACACACACACACGTGTGTACGTTATTGATTGTTTCACACCAAGATACAAGGGTTGAATGAAAAGTAATGCCTCCACCTTCGTAACTCCTTAACAGATGGCAGTACTGGTATATGGCAGGTACTGGCTTGTTCAGTAGACTCTCCTCTACAGTTCCATTTTGGCAGGAAGCCTTAGCATTGACAGTTTCATTGTTAAAGTGAGAAGTATGGAACCCTGCGCAGATGGTCAGTCAATGCAACTTAAGCAACATGCAGTCATTGAATTCTTGACAGCAGAAGGTGTCACCCCAAAGGAGATTAATCAGAGAATGCAAGCCGTTTATGGTGATTGTGTTAATGTGAGTAATGTGCATCGTTGGGCGAGTAAGTTTAAAGATGTTGATACTTCACACTTTAACAACACAACCATTCAATACTAAGGTTTCCCACCAAAATGGAACTGTAGAGGAGAGTCTACTGAACAGGCCAGTACCTGCTGCATATCAGTATTGCCATCTGTTGAGGAGTTATGAAGGTGGAGGCATTACTTTTCATTCACCCCTTGTAGAACGAGTTCTATGTAACACTTAGGCTTTGTGTTTCCAAAAATAGGGCAAACTGCTGATTCTTCATCTAGCAATTAACAATGATTAATTGCTTCAGCCTGCAATTTAAAATTTAGACCAAAATGCAGGTATCACCGCCACAAGAATTATCTGTGAATTATCTGTACATGACCACAAAGCTTCAACGACCCCGCAAAGCTGCTTCAGGTAGTTGTTGAAAAGTATAGAGGACAGTATTGATTCCTGAAGAGCCCCACAGGCTAATAGACAAAATGCTGAACAACAATTCCCTAACACCAATCTCTGGGAATATTCAGCCAAGAAAGACTAGAACTCCAGGACAACACTCTCAAGTCCTGTATTAGGCAAATATCCCTGAAATATCCAGGAGGATCAACAGGGTTGCACTCTCCTGTCTGATTCCTGGAGTAGGCCATCCCACAAAGTGATCAAGGTTGCTTCTGTGCTATAACCAGGTCTGAACCCAGACTGCAGTGGGTTCAGGTAATCAGTTTCATCCAAGAATGGCAGAAGCCACGTTGCCACCACTCTAGGACCTTAATGAGAAAGGCGAGATTAGAAACTGGCTGATAGTTACCAAAGAAGTTTTTTTTTTCCAACAAAGGTCTTACAGTTGTTTTTTAGAGACAATAGAACATCAATGAAGCATTTACAATACCCACCATCCAATTTGCTAGTCCTCCTCTGGCAACTTTAATTAGATAGTTGAGCACAGTTTAACAAAGAAGTAGTTGGCCTCACCTCTCCAAGCAACTGTTCTAGCAATTTGAAACTGGTGTCACTAGTGTGATTATTGTTACTTCTAGGTAACCTGAATATGTATCCCATTCTTCCCATGTGTGTCCCATTCAGTTCAGAGAGGTTTACCCAGGGGTGTATATCAGGGTTACAAATCTCTACATATGCTCGGCAGATTATTGTAGTGTGGGATACTTCATTTATGTGGCAGTTCACTACCAGTTTATCCATGGGCCCCTTCTCATTACACATTTATAGTGTTATAATTCCATTTTAACTATTATGATCTCATCTTCTGGAATCCTGGGTCTTTTTAGTTGATGGCATTTAGAAATCTGAGTCAGAGAGAGCAGTGTCTCAAAAAACTACAAACACCAGGATTTGATGAAAAGCAGCTGTGGCAGTTAAATGGACTTGTGAAAGGGCCCTACATGTAAGGCAATGTCTGCCTAGTCCCTAGTTGTRCTACACAATAGTTACTCAGCATGGCACTTATTTATTTATTTATTTGCTTTATTTCTATACCGCATTTTTCAGCCCAATCAGGCGACTCAATGCGGTTTACACGATACAGGTTATCACAACAATGTCATATGCAATTWAAAACACATCAAATACAACAGACAAAATCAACAACAATTATCAAATCAAATCATAACGCCTCAATGAAATCAGATCCGTTCTCATAATCCTTGTGCCATTCCTATGTTCAATTTTACCGTCTTCCTGTGTTCAGTTGCACTGTTTAACCAAACGCTTGTTCATAAAGCCAAGTCTTAAKCTTTCTCCGAAACGCCAACAACGAAGGGGCCTGTCTGATGTCTACAGGTAAGGCATTCCATAGCCGAGGGGCCACCACCGAGAAGGCCTTGTCTCTCGTTTTATTCTATTGTATTTTTATTGCATCTTATTTTATGTTAAGTCGCCTTCGGGCTGAGAAATCTGGCATAGAAATGCAGTAAATAAAAATTAAATAATAAATTTTAGGCACTTTTTGCCCGAATCCCTTTGGGGAGATGGTGGTGGGATACAAGAATAAAATTATCATCATCATCATCTGAAACACAACAAGCTGTTGGCTGTTGTATTGGATCACATGTCGGACACTTCCCAAGTATCTAGGACTGTGTGATATATCGACAAATAATGCAGATCCCAGTAAGGTGGCCTTTTGCAGCTGGCAGATGGTAATCTTGTCACTGGTGATTGTGTTTAAGTGCAGGCCAAAGTCTTTAGGCACTGTACCCAGTGTGTCGATCACCACTGGGACCACCTTGGCTTGTGCCACAGTCTTTTCAATTCGATTTTTAAATCCTCCTATCATGTCAGCTTTTCCAGTTGTTTCTCTCCAATCCTGCTGTCACCTGGGATTGCAACATCAACAATCCATATTTTGTTTTTTAACATGATCATGAGGTCAGGAGTATTGTGCTCCAAAACTCTGTCTGTCTGAATCTGGAAGTCCCAGAGTAGTTTGACGTGTTCATTTTCTGTAACTTTTTCTGGCTTGTGATTCCACCAGTTCTTTGTCGCAGGCAGATGGTATTTGTGGCACAAGTTCCAATGAATCATCTGAGCAATGGTGTTATGCCTCTGCTTGTAGTCTGTCTGTGCGATCGTCTTGCAGCAGCTGAGGATGTGCTCTATTGTTTCATCTGCTTCCTTGCAGAGTCTACACTTGGGATCTGTCGTCCACCTTTCAATTCTGGCATCATCATCATCATCATCATCACTATTGTCTTTAAAATTTCCACACAGAAGTGCTGCTGCTGCTGTAGTTATAACTTCATAGATTTCCATCCACCTGGGAGACTTCCCAAAGTTTAAGCTTGTATATTTTCAGCTCAACAAGACAGATTTGGTGAAACAAAATTGTTTTAGCCTAAAGCAGAAATGTCTCAGTGTACCTGGCAATTTCCCAAGGATACAGTCACTAATTTTTGCAATCTGTCTCAAAGGTAATACTATTCAGAAGGAATTTTCTGATTACTATAAAGGGCAAGTTATTTGCAGCAAGTTTTTCTTTCTATAAACATTTTTTTGCATTATCAAATGGCACTGAAGTTGGCAAGTGGCAAGCTGAATGACATTGCTTAAGCAAAGGATACACAAGGAGGATTAGGCATTTTCTTTTCCCCTCTGGATAGTCTCCTCCAGGGTCAAACACATTTGAGGCAAACTGACAGGGCAGAATGAAGAAGCTTATCCTGCACAAGTTTTCTGGGTAAGCAGATTATTTCATTCACTGCTCAGCTGTACCAATTTTGCTTGCTGACCTCCCATTTCAAAGAGTGATTGTTTGGTTGAGCCTGCTTACCTTGGACATGACAAACCATGCATCTTGTTGATATATGGGCTATTTTTAGCAAGTCCTGGTGGGATAAATCATGTGAACTACTGCCTGGTCCATATAGATTACTACACTGAATTAACAGCTTTATAGCTGTTAAATAAAACATGCTGGCGTAATACAGAAACAAATGTATTAAATCACATTGGCATGAACACAACCTGAGCCGTGCATCTTGGCAGGGACTGATTAAGTTCTAAAGGAGGATTTTTGCCGAATCAATCCTTGTCTCATAGTTAGTCCATAAACAGACTCAGGCTATCCTCCAGCCCAATGAAACAAAACCCCAGTTTATGTATTCTCGTTTATTCTTAACCCTCCCTGCTTTTTCCAGCAAATATACTAATTGGTGTCAAATGAAACTGAATCCTTCTGAAATAAGAAATCTTGTAACAAACTCAATCAAAGGAGCAGAGGTAATGAGGGGCTAAAGTATTTTGGCCAGTTGGCGAATAATTGACATTTTTAACCATTAAAAAGGTTCCAAGATCAGAAAAGTAAGTTCCGACCAGTAATCACAATTATTTCTGTTGAATCTGGGTTTGGAAACGGAGCTCATACCTTCCAACTACCTGCTGCCAGATTCTGTAGTGCACCTGCTGCCCCTTCCAACGTGTCTGGATTTGAGCATTCAGAGAGAAGTGTGAGGTAGGGTTTGACTATGGATGGGTGCCACAGCATCTGGATTCCTTTTGGTGGTTCTGCACAGTCAGGAAGAGGACCGACGCCATCCCACTGAAAAGGGGAGAGAAAGGGGGGGGGGGAATGTCAGAAATGATGGCAAAATAAAGAAGTAAAGCTAGAAAGTAAATTTAGAGACATGTGGCTCTAAATTTTACCTCTTAGACACCACAAGATGCCAGTTTTTTTTTAAAAAAAATTCACCTTCTAGTGATTGAAAATCCATATTATTTTAGCCATTAGCCACAACGAGGTGAATACCATAGACAGTGATGACATCATGATTTTTTTTTGGTGCCTTGGTTTTTAAGCCTGTACCCGACATTGAGTCAGAAAATAAATAAATAAATACAAATAACCTTTATTTATATTCACTTTATCTCCCCAAGGGGACTCAGAGTGGATTACAGAACACATACATGGCAAACATTCAATGCCATTATACAATTAACAAAGATAGACAGTACATAGACAGAAGCAAGGCTTCCCTCTTTTTAATTTCCAACATCTGGAGGCTGTGCTTGACTCGGCTATGAGGAGGTGCTGTTGTTTCGTTTTCCATGCCAAGGAACCTGTTGTCCATGGATGCCTTCCTGATCGAATTGCTGGCAGGACTTCTTCAGGGGCGCCTTTTACTTCCCCGCCAAAGCAGTACCTATTGATCTCTTCACATTGCTGTTTTCAAACTGCCAGGTAAGCAGAAGCTAGGGCTGATGGTGAGAGCTCACCCCAACCGTGTCTTGAATTGCCAACCTTCTAGTTGACAAGATTTTCTGTACCTGGCAGTTTAACCCACTATGCTAACCATGGCCCTAAAATTGCATTGGTTAGACTGCATGAGCTCTCGTTTCTTAGACATGGTTATCATGTTTCTCTATCGGAAAGCAGAGGGCAACTGGTAGATGGTATATGTTCTGTACCTCAAAAACTAGAGCTGATTGGGATCAACTGGTGTCGTTGTTGGAATCAGTGGGTCACATACACTCAGAAACAGGTCTAATATTTGAGACACCAAAATCACAGTTTGGATACAAAATATAATGAAAAAGTTTTTAAAAGCAAGTCAGTTATTATATATATTAAAGGTAGAATTACATATGATAATATATATTCATTCCTGATGGAAATAAGAGGATTCTCTCATCTAATTATTGGTCTTGAATAGTTCTGGTGATCTCAATCTCATAATTCCAGATAAAATTTGTGAACTTCAAAAGATTAAAAAATTAAAAAAGAATCCACAGGTTGATTTGCAATACATTTCTCCAACTGTGCCATTATGTAGCCTTACTTAAGCTGTTTTTAAATGTAATGTGAAGATAATTTTGTAATCCTTATTCAGAAATCATGAACTTTATTACAGTCTGTGAAGTGAGGCATTTTTCCTTGTCGTTATTTGCATTCGGTGTCCAAATTTGTGTTCAAAACCTATGAATTGTTCTTCTACTGAAAGTTTTTAGTGATGAACAATAACAAAAACACCCTAACTGTATGCCAAATAAGTTATCAAAACATTAAAACAATGAAAAGATTTTGAAAAAGTAGCAGAACTATCACAAGCAAAAGGGACAATAATCTAGGAAATATTCGTGAACAAAATGATTAAGATTAAAGGAATACACTGAAAACCTTGACAAATGAATAAGTTGGAAAGCACCACTGTGCAACTCATCATCCCCCTCATTGCCACCCACCTTCTTTAAAAGCAAGGCTATACAGAAAAAGTAAGAAGATGTCATATCATGCTACCAGTATCACACAATGAGAGCACATCCTTGTGTCCTTTAAAAAAAGAAAAATTAGTTGTAACTTGGATGAAAGTTCTGCATGATGACCAGAGATCCCATGTAATGTTACTTTCCCCCAATAAAATTACAAAACGATGAACACAGAAGAAAAATAGTAACAACTTTGTAGACTGGCTGGATTGCTGTTAAGGACCACCAACTATAGTTTTAGATGCTTTCCTTGTATTTTCTCATGTACAAGATATGATGTTCAACCCCTCTTCAAAACAATTCTCCATCCATCAGTCTATAAAATGAGGAAACTCTTTTCCTAGACAATTTGGACCTTACCCTCTTATGCATTAGAATTTATAGCCTATCTACCCAGTATACTCAAGCACGATTTGCCTGTCTATTGGCAGTGAAATGCTGCTGTTATAGTGCATGATTCATGACAAAAGATAAAACGGAAGTTCAGAAGGGTCATTCAGAATGAAAATATTGTTTTGTATCTGAGACAGCTTCCACATATATTTAGAATTAATGACAGCAATAAATTAGCAGGAAAAAACCCTGCAGATTCAGAAACAGACATTGCTTAGTTTCAAGGGAATATGAGTATGCAGTATGTAATATAACAACCTTAAAAAAAGAAACAAAGTACTCCAGACTTCAGATTGTCCATCAAGAGTCAGCACTTGGGACAGCAGGCTAAGAAGCACAGAAACCATTTGGCCACAGTCAGCTCCATTAGATGGAGCTTCTCACCCCCGGGGTGAGAAGGGCGGGGTATAAGTAAATGAAATAAATAAATAAAAAATATCTTTTGGACGACTTGGCTTTATGTAATTATATGATTGCTTTTAATGTATTTTATGTATTAATGCGTTTTATGGTGTGATGTTTTAAACTACTGTTTTCGAATCATGTTGTAAACCGACCTGAGTTCCTCTCTAGAGGTTGAGAAGACCGGTATATAAAAGTTCTAAATAAATAGATAAATAAATAAAATAATAGAGGAAGCTATTAAAATTTCTCTATTTAATTAGAATATACATTTGTAATTTGGCTTTTAGAAACACAGATCAACATATGCAAATATATAATCTTTTTTTCTTTTTCTGGGGATAAATTTCCTGTTTTGGGATGACTGATGAGTTAAGTTTTGAAAAATAAAAGTATTTTCAATTAAATTTACAGAACATCTTTAAACAGGAGTTGTGTAAGATCAGTTACCATATTCATATTAATCCAATAACATGATTACATGCTGCAATCTTAGAGTCAACACAAATCAAAGGGATTATGAAAGTCATAGTCACAGCTTCTGCACACAATATTTATGAACTAACATTGGCTTGAGGGAATATAGTTGTATATGAGCTCTTCAATATACAAGAGAATACAAAACTGAAAAATACTTCTCTGGGTAAGAGATTCTGAGAAAGCCAGTCATATTATTAGAAATATTATACACTGATTGAAAAGATGTTGCGGTATCTACTGTCATACTGATCTAACACCTGTAATTTATCTTCATGTTTTATAAGTCTAGTAAACATCAGTTTGAAATTATAAGCACAGTTCTGTATCCCTCTTTTTTATTAAAATGATATTAAATCTTTCAGTTTTCTACAAAAGATTTTACACAGTTCAGACAAAGAATATTTACAGAAGTAGAAAAACTACTCTATGCATAACTACATTACAGAAGAATTAAGGCAACCAAAATGAAAAGGTCAAAATTACTCTGTCTTCAGAAAAACGCATTTAGACTGCAATCTTAAATTAACTTCCCTGGGAGTGAGACTTGCTGAATAAAGATTTGAGATTTCATTGTTAGATGATCAAATTTAGAATACTTGCTGAATAAAGATGTAAGATTACATTGTTAGATGATCAAGTTTATAAGGCAGCACCAAAGCACATAAAATACAGAAAAAATGACAAGATTCTACCAATGCCTTATGCACCTTGATGAAGATATACTGTTGCATAAACTAGAGAATTACAGTAACTTCAATAGCTCAAGAGATATAGTCATCTGAAATTTCAATAATCTGTATTATTATGGTATCCTCTTTTAATGACCACACACAATATCTTTCAGCTTATTTCCTTTTTTGTCCTTCCTGCATACTCTAAAGGGAATAGGCATTATTACCACAATCACAAGCCTATCTAATTAGGAACAGCATTTCAAAAACTGTTACTGCTTCGAAGCACTGGAATTTATTTCACATATGGAATTTTGCAGCTAAGATTAATATTTTAGTTATTAGTAAATCTGTGAAAATATTTATGGAGTTTTCTGAATCGGAATTGCTTTCAATTACCATGCTATATTTTCTTCACATTTTAAGTTCTTTAAATATGATCTTAATTTACCATTATTTGTTATCATGTAGACTACTTTGAGCTAAGAAACGTGATGTTGAAAACAATAAGTAATGATAGTATATGATACTGCCTTGACCAAACAACAGGTTGGACAGAGAGAACAGACAGTGTCAGGGGAAAAAAAGACATTAATAGTATTGACCAACATCTTTGTAGATGGGATATTTTATTGCAGAAGTCACAAAGAATTAGATCTACAAAGCTGGCATTTCTGACACTGTCGTGTTGTTTTTCTTGCTGCTGCTGTTGATTCTTGATTTGTATTGACTCTAAAGTGAACTATCACAGGGCTTTCTGGATCCTGAAATGTCAGACAGCCTCTCCTGACAATTTCATACATTTGTTAAATAGCATGGGAGAACATACAGGCCAATGACCAATAGTTTAGGATTGGTCCCTCCAGGACAGAGTGAAGTTAGCCTAAAACAGTGGTTCCCAACCTGTGGTCCATGGACCACCAGTTGTTTACAAGAATGAAAATATGGTCTGCGGCCTCACCGTTACTACACCGTTGCTTCGAAACCATGCGGTAACAAGAATGACTGGTCTTGCAAAACCATCTTATAGTGCCGAGCAATGGGGATGTTGGGAAGGAAGAGGCTGACTACCCACTAAAGATTACTACTACCGCATCAGCTCTAGATTATTAAATATGGTTTTCTGTGGGTCAGCAGATGGCGACTACTGGATGGCATATGCTCTGTATCAGAAACTAGAGCTGATGTGGTCTATCTAATGCAATTTTCTGAATGAGCACCCCAAATAACCAAACTGAATCTAAAGTTTTTTTTGTTTTTTTAATTGTATTTTATGGTCTTGGTACCAACTGAAACCGTCCCGAGTCGCCTGTGGGCTGAGAGGGATGGTATATAAATATAGTAATGAAATAAATAAATAAATAAATAAATAAATAAATAAATAAATAAAGTTGACCAAAATCTGATTCATAATCCTTTTGTTACTCATGTTGGAGAGCGGTCCCTCGTCAAAGTGGTCCCTATTCAAGTGGTATCTGGTCAAGTGGTCCCTGATCAAATTGGTCCTTGGACAAGTGATCCCTAGTTAAAAAAAAAGTTGGGAACCACTGCCTCCATGTCCCATCACAACTTAGGTGAAGCAAATGATGAACAATGATATCAAAAGCTGCTGAGAAGCCCAGCAGAATCAAGAGGAACACACTCCTGCTATCCAATTTCTGTCATAGTTTCTCCACCAAGATGACCAAAACTGCTCCTCTCCCACAGCTAGGCCTGAAAACCTACTGAAATGGACCTAGTAATTCATCTAATCCATAAACCATTGGAGCTATATGGCCTCCACACTGACAAATCATTAGATGTCTCTTGTCTACATAAGTTGAATCTCAGCTAGAGCAAAATCTACCCAAACAAAATCTGAATCAGATGTGTTATTATTTGTAAGAGGACTTATATATTTGTATTTTTGTGAGAGGAAGTGTTCCTTGTTTGTACTCAGTAGCTCCAGACCTAATTTGTACTTGATTCTCAAAGAGGTCAAAACTTTATCTTTTCTTAGTGGAAGTCAGAGAAGACTTTCAAATCTTTACTGCAACTTTCTTCAAATTTTTTCATGCTGCTAGTAAATTAGCATTAATACTAAGTATTTGCTACAGCAAGTAATTTTCAGTACCTGATCTTGAGATTTCTTTTTCTTCTTCTTTTTGCCCCAGCATCCTGAGCTTTCTGCATCTTTTCCGTTGGTATCACCACAAAGTAAACCATCAAGTTCATCGGTCCCCATTTGCTGTCCCTGAGATGTTTCTGCAGCGAGTCTGTATGAGAGGTTCCTTAAAATGCACACACAGTTTTCGACGGTCTAAAAGGGAAAGGCAAACACAAGTGACAGTTCCTTTTAAGAGTCATGTTTTCATTGAAAAAGTTACTATACTTGTTATGTATTTTGAATCTAAATTACAAAATGGCCTAATTGCTCTCTACTGTAGCCAATCATCTTGTGCCAAATCAAGAAAATCTGATTATAAAAATGGTCAGTTCATATGTCCATTATGGTAGTAGGGTGTCCACACATAGCAGATGTGTGCAGAGACAAACACATGCACACTTTCAAGCATGCAACACTGATTTAAGCCTGTAAAAATCAAACCACTCAATTTAAGTATGAAACAGGCAAAAAAGTTATCTGACTGAAAGAACTGAGCCTTCGTCAATATTTAATGTGATTACTAGTGCCGATCCAATTTCAGAAGGCATCCGCAAGCACTGGAATTTGCTAATTACAAATTCAACACAGGGGAAAAGCTACTTATGTTATGGTCTTATGTTTATCTCCTGTGTGAATCCTTCTGGGATTTGTAATCAAGAAAACACCATGAAACAGCCAAGTATGTTTTAGGGAGTCATCCATCATGTAAGCTGCTTATTTCAACTACCTAAGCTCCTAAAGTACTTTTATAGCAGTGAAAACAATAGATTTGCAATTTAGTCAGTCTCTAAGATTGATGGAAAAATCATACAGAATACAGGGGAATCTCAAAGACAGCCTTTGCTCTTATGCAAGAAAGTCATGATGAAATATAGAAATCTTCTTCAAGAAAAATATCACACCATTCTTTAAAATGGGCTCGCCTTTCCCTTTCCACATTAAAGTAGTTAGACTTATAAAATACAAATGGTAGGCCTGGCTGAATGAAACATTGTCCTCAGGGACAAGGATAATAACTGTGATGGGATAGTGACTGAAAGAGGGCCCTGCTCCAACCATTATCTATTTTATTGCACAACCTTGGATCAAATTTACTCCCCGTATCTCTGCACAAGCTTCATTTTTCATCCAACATGGCTACCTTTACCCCACAGAAACTATTCTCATGAAAATCAGATAACCTCCTATCTACCAAATGCAAAGTTTCCAGGCTTTATTTCATCCCTTAATTTTTTGATGATAAGATTTTTAGAGTGAGAAAATGAGTTGTTTTGCCTGGAGCCTTGTTGCCTGAAACATTATAGTTCAATGACATGGGTCACTTACTGTAACATTTTTTGCCCCAAAGAAGCAAAAGTGCCCATGAGACCAGAAGACAGATGGGGCAATCTCTGCTCCTTCTTCTTGGTTGCATGGCCATCTCTGTCGATGTTAGAAGAGGGCACTTGTGACAGCCAGGTGCTCACATGGAGCTCTATGTCTGGCTGGAAGCAGCAGTGGTGGCAATATGATCCTGATTCATCTCCTTTTCGGTGATTGATGAATGTATGAAAAGAGTGGTGGTGCCGTCATTTGACATGGACGGTGGAGTAGTCTGAATTGAACTCAATTCAACGGTCCAGATTGTGGGATATCCTTTGACTCTGCTGAAGCATGGCAAAGCTAGTTTAACCCTCAAAACCTCTGATACGTATTGGAAGTAGTTGAAAATTATGAGGCTAATCAGAAGTCAATTCAGGGTGAGACTGGTTTTTCTTGTCTGCACAGACTCACTCGGTCCAATATTCTTCCTTGTTACTTTCAACCTTCTAACCTCGTATGTGAGGTATGTGTCATGTTTTCTTAGGAGAAGAAGAAAACTTTAATTTCAGATGATTATCTATAAAGGACACTTTAAAGGAAAGCTAGAAAGGTTTAAAAATACCCAAATTTCCCTATTTTTGATGCCATATGAAGAAACGGTCTGGATTTCATTGATCAAAACAACTTCAGAAAACCCAATTCTCAGGCATTTCAATCCTTCTGTTTTGGAAGGTAATTCAAGATACTTTGATTCACAGCACTAATTCAGCTTCTGTGTTGCTAATGAAGCTAAAACACCTCCACTTTCTTCACTGTTGGAGACAGGAAGAAGGGAAACGTTTCTTGGTGTGGATGAAACGGGCTCATTTAATTTTTATTCTGACTGCAGTGATACCTTGGATTGTTTTAATGTCCACTATTTGAGGATAAACTATTATCTTACTTTAATCTGAAAAAGTACTTATTACTGAGCCATGCATATATAATTTCACAGAAGAAAGAATATTCTATTGAGGACATGCTGTCTTTCTCCCGCAAAGGTATAGAAACATGCATTCTGGTTTTCCTTTAAATGTGAAAAGTTCAAAAGGAACAAAGAACAGAATGAGCATGAATATAAAATGTAAAAGGAAATGCTAGTAATTTCATCTAATGTTTCCACCAGTTTGGTTCAAAAGATGAAAAGTACAAACATCCCCATATGCAGCTTCTATAGATAAAGTAGAATCTTTATATCTCTAAGTGAAGCTCTTTCTTCTTGACAGCCAACAGTGAACTGAACTGTCAATATAAAAGTTCTTTCTTAATGCTTGCCAGAACTATGTTAACTATCTCAAGTCCTGTTAGTAACATAAACATAACAATGTATGGTGGGGAGCTATATATAATTTCCCATTCTCCCTATGCACACACAAGTGGGATGTAATATTTCTCTAATTTCCTTCTTGAAGGAAGCAATGACTACTTTTAGCAACTGTTGTTGGCTTTTAGCAGCAAGATCTGGGCAGCTGTGTTATTTCCATCCCTGCTATGAAGTGAACTGGAGAGAAGTTCAGATCCATATAATATAGAGTTTATTTAAAAAATCTGAATTTTTAACCTAAACACTCAGTTTTTCACATTCAATGTGATTAGAGACATAGGGCCTTGGGCAGCCAGTGGAGCTGCCGTAGCAGAGGGTTGTATGTTCTCTGTATGCTGCTCCAGTGAGCAACATGGCTGCCATATGCCTGACTAGTTGAAGCTTCCAAACAGTCTTCAAAGGCAGCCCCACATAGAGTGCATTGCAGTAATCTATTTAGGAAGTAACAATAGTGTGGACCACCATGGCCAAGTCAGACTTACCAATGCACGGGCACAAACTGGCGCCCAAGCATGATTCTATGGTTAACTTTTACTGGAAGCTGACCACAGAATCACACTGGAGGACCTAAAGATTCCAAGGAATCTCTAGGTCCTCCTGTGTGACTGGAGGAAACTGACCATAGAGTCATCTTAGAGCACCTAGAAATTCCTAGAGATAACATTTTAAATTCAATTTGTGAACCATCACATCTGCAAAAATCAAAGCTTCAAATGTGGAGGGCCAATTGTACCAGTATACAGCCTGCAAGATGTGCCTCCATAATGATGTGCATCCATTGGTGTCTTGTGGTTATTTATACATAATTCTGTATCTGTATAGACTAAGGTGACAAACCTTGCTATCAATTTCACTGCTTCCTAGAGCAGACTGAATCACATACAGCAATGCATCAGTAAGTCCATCACACTCTCGCATTCTTCTGCGGGCTTCTTCTCCAGCAGAGCTGACATTCCTATAAGAAAATGAGAGTGGTCAATCTCTTTGGAATTTTGCTCTTCATCGCTGGTAGCAGACCTTCAAAAGAGTTTTTTAAACAGGCAAAACTCATTGTGTCTTGCTGATTTAATGGTGTGAATGAAACAATTCTAATAGGAATCATATGGAAAAAATGCAAATGTCATGATCACAGAGAAGTTTGTAATTTGAGCTAATTGACCTAATTGTTTTGAGAATTTAAAACAAGTCTTCAGTGATTTGAAATATATATGTTTCTACTGCTCTACAAGACTTCATCGTATAAAGTACCATGTAAAACTGATTTTTTTCAAGAATCGTGACAGCCATTTTGCATTGTTTTTTGTGTGTGTCATTTCCGAAGAAGTTTGTAACATCTCAGAAACCATCCACCTGAAGGTGCTTTAGCTTTTAGTACTTCATGATCTTGAAACTAATAAACTTTATTTGGTTGTTACTAGATAGCGACCTTACTTTATATTTATTTCTCATTATATTTAACAAAACAGAGATTTATATGCAATCACTTTAAAATATGCAAGTGTTCAAGAAAAACTATATAGAAATTGACAACATAGAAAAATGTATTAAACACAAACATTATTCCTTCAGGTTTCCCTAACTTATTACAATAAAATACTAACTAGGTCACAATTCTGAACAGCTCTGTTCAGCTCTATTTCATAACATTAGGATTTTCAATGCCATGAAAAGGTAATTTTCACTTTATAAAACACCAATTTCAGTGGGCTGCTATCTTCTGCTGTGTCGCAAGCTGTAAGCCCCCAAATCATTTGGTATTGACTAAACTAAGTATACTTTTTCATGATACTTACAATAACAAAGACTCCTCATATCTTTAAACTCACAGGTATTGATATTTTTGTATATATAAAATGTAACTATAGAATCTATTATGAATTTGAATATGATTTTTAATTCTTGATCTTTCAGTCAAATGGGCCATAAAAGCAATCATTTAAATTTATTCAGCCATTCAGTCTTTTTGTTTTGAAAAAAATCAGAGCAGTTATCCCACTTGGTCAAGAGTCTATCAAGTAGCTTTTGTCTTGCCCTAAATGTCCAAGCCAAACACATCTAAAATATCAACATTCTTCTCTGCCCAAATTAAACAGATCTTTTGGAGCGATATACACATACTGTTCGTTAAGTTGAACAGTTGCTCATTATGACAAACTCTTATGTAGGGATTATGTACTAATGTAATTTAGAAATATTAATACTCTCTAATTGAAAAGACTTCTGGGGCTTTCTGAAAAAGTAAATAGCCCACAAGATTACTATTTCAGAAATCCCCAGAAATATTTTCACAGCCCATAAGATAGGGGATAACAGCTTCTTCTCAAGCAGGTTTTTTTTGGTGGGGGGATTCACAACTTATTAAATATATAGTGTTGGAAAAAAAGTTCTGTGGATATCCTGAGTTGCACAAAAGACAAATGAAGGCATCCGAGAGCAAATCAAGCCTGAACATTACACAGAAGCCCACTCAGGTCCCCTACATAGGGTTGCTATAGGTCAAAGCTGATTTTATGCCACTTATTATTATTATTATTATTATTATTATTATTATTAAACTTTATTTGTACCCCGCTAGCATCTCCCGAAGGACTCGATGCGGCTTACAAATGCCAAGGCCTCAACACACAACGTAACAATACAAAACCCAAGGCAAATTAAAAACAATTAAAGCAATATAACAACAAGCAATAAACAATACACTAGGACACAATGAAACTGGGCCTGGCCAGAGTAATGGGTACAGGATTAAAAGTGCTGATGTGACAGGAGGTATATAAGGCTTATAGGGCAAGTGCAGTGTGCAGCGTGCAGCAATCTTAATTTTAATAAAGTGCTTCTGGGACTTGGTATTAGAGATTTCCTATTCTAAGAAGGCACATCGGAACAGCGAGGTCTTCAAGTTTTTTCTAAAGACTGCCAGGGTAGGGGCCTATCTAAGATCTTTGGGGAGGGTGTTCCAGAGTCGGGGGGCCACCACAGAAAAGGCCCTGTCTCGTGTCCCCACCAAACGCGCTTGCGACGCAGGCGGGATCGCGAGCAGGAGCTCTCCAGATGACCGAAGTGAACGCGTGGGTTCGTAGACGGAGATGCGGTCACGCAGGTAGGATGGTCCCAAACCATTCAGGGCTTTGTAGGTAAGCACCTGCACCTTAAATTGGGCTCGGAAAATAAATGGCAGCCAGTGGAGCTCCCTGAACAGGAGGGTTGACCTCTCTCTGTAAGGGGCCCCAGTTAACATCCTGGCCGCTGCTCGTTGGACCAGTTGGAACTTCCGAGCCGTTTTCAAGGGCAGCCCCACGAAGAGTGCAAAGTTCTCATCGACAGCCTCCCATGCTTTCCTCCCCATACATACAAAAAGACCATATTCAAATGTGAAATTCAGAAAAGGGCTGATGAATGGAGATGCAAATTAGAGAAGTTTTTTTCTATAGTAACAAAGAATAGAAAACCAAGATTATGGCAACCAGATTGATTGATAACTAGTGAACAGAGGGAGAAAATGTGGAGGCAGTGACAGACTTTGTATTTCTACGCACGAAGATTACTGTAGACACAGACTGCAGCCAGGCAATCAGAAGATGTTTGCTTCTTGGGAGGAGAGCAATGACCAATCTCAATAAAATAGTGAAGAGTACAAACATCACAGTGGCAACGAAGATCCGCATAGTTAAAGCAATGGTATTCCCCGTAGTAACCTATGGATGCGAGAGCTGGACCATAAGAAAGGCTGAGCAAAGGAAGATAGACACTTTTGAACTGTGGTGCTGGTGGAAAATTCTGAGAGTGCCTAGGACCGCAAGAAGATCCAACCAGTCCATACTCCAGGAAATAAAGACCGACCGGTCACTGGAGGCAAGGATATTAGAGGCAAAGATGACGTACTTTAGCCACATAATGAGAAGACAGGAAAGCTTGGAGAAGACAACGATGCTGGGGGAAATGGAAGGAAAAAGGAAGAATGGTCGATCAAGGGCAAGATGGATGGATGGTATCCTTCAACTGTCTTAACTTTGAAGGAACTGGGGGAGGCCATAGCTGACAGGGAGCTCTGGTGTGGCTGGTCCATGAAGTCACAAAGAGTCGGAAGCGACTGAATAAATAAACAATAACAAAGACTAGCGGATAGCAAATGAGACTAATAATGCTACATTTCCAGATTCTTAATGTGTTTTTATGCACCTGGATAGCCATAATGTTATTGTGTGTGTATGCGGATAAAAAGGGAATGCAGTTTTTTAATGGGTCAAAAGTACTTTTCTTCTGCTACGTGTTTTACTTAGATGATTGTGAAGAACAGGAATCCAAGTGAGAGGAAGAGAGATGAGTAAAGACCCAAACTTGGTCTCCTGTTTTCTTGCAATTTGCACAACCAAGCCTGACACTGTGTTTTGCCTCAGGCAAAAGACGTGACAGTGCCCTATTATAAATATACAAGTTGACTACACTTGCAGCTGCATTTTTCTCCAACACCAGAAGACAGGGATGCTGGTCAGGCTGTGTAGCACACAGCTTTCTCTCTCTCAGCACCCTCTTTCTGTCTCCCAGCATCTACTACTTAAGGGAAGTGCCTCAACATGCCTCATATTAGGAGAGAAGTAAATATAATAGAAGACACTATAACAAGTCTCTGGGGTGGGAACATCACACTGCCCCCAAACTGGATATGCTCTCTTTAGCAATCCGATGCGTATCAAATTGATTTTGCTGACAACTAGTAAGACAGTAAACAGAGTAGCAATGACTGGGGCCAGGATTTGTCTCTGAAGAGGAAACTTCTACAAACTAGGCTTTGATTGTCGATCTGCTCCATGAATTATAGTTGGTTGAATGCAAACTTCTTGAAATCAGACAAGAAGTAATGTCATTTCAAGTAATGTCATGTTGGTGTCATATTCTCTCTCCCCCCCCCCCCCAAAATAACGATTACATTTATTCTATATGACCTTGCTACTGGGAAAAATGATTCACTGTTGGTAACATGAGGTGCATCACACAGATTGAAAGTTACAGGTTTTGTTCAAATTCTTTCCAACTTTATACAAAGTTAAAATAAATCAACAAGGGAAGGTGGTATGAATAGTCTTTGATCAAACCAGGCAGTTGTCAGAAAATGCATTATTTTTAGAACACAATATATGAATTGATATTGGCAATATCAATTTTGTTTTGTAAGGCTGCTATCAAATACTTAGGCAGACTTTCATTTAATAAATCTCTTTTTCTATTATGTGATTACTCTTTGGGGGAAAGGAAGTCCAACAAATGTGATGCAAGTAAACCTAAAAGTGCCTTAATAAGGACATTTTCTTCAGGACATTTCCAATCTAGCATAATTCAGCAGGTTTGATTGCCTTTCACTACAAGAACAACTTGATTGCCAAAGTATGTGCTATTCATGCTAGATTTCAGCTTATTAGTCAATATTGAGACTTCAATATTGTAAGCTGCAATAATTTCTATAAGGCACAATCGAGTAAATTGGTTTATTTAAGTATTTTGACCTTTTGTGAATTGGAAGAAGGGCAAAGGACAGCTCTTGGAGAATCTGGGAGTCTTTATTAACCCAGGCAGTCTGTAAATGTATGACATGTATACTTTGTGAATCTCCGTATTAACAAGACAAGGTAAGAAGAACAATGAAGGGAGAACAATAATGGGACTCTAAACCACACAAGAAATTATTTTAGATTCATGACTTCAACATGGAGGGAAACACTATGCAGCATGATTTAATATAGCTACTTATGCTTGCTTGCACCTCCACTTTGATGCCATAAGTACTGTACCAGGAGCTGTGATCTAGTACTCTTTGCCTTCTTTCATGGTATAAAGAAAATTAGACGTTGACCTTTTTGACTTTGGCAGGGGGGAAGACTTTTCAATCCCACCTCTGCCCCCAATGTAATATAATTTAACCTATATGTGACGTAACTCGCCGCTGGACACCACTGTAAAATAATTAGTGGCTGACCATAGGTTAAATATATCAATGACCAATGTTATTGGTAGGTATGACTGCCCCCACCTCAGTTTTATTGGTCTGAGGAACCAAAGGTGTGAGTGTGTTGTAGGTAAGGTGTGTTTGCCCTTGGTTCTTCTGTAACTCCTTTACTGGTTGACTGGACTTTAAAAGGGTCTGACAGACTGAAGCTGACACCAGATAAAAGTGAACTAGAAAAGGTTTATTGATCTTTAAACAAATATCAACTCATAAAATGAGCGGTACAGAAGCTTGATTCAGTTGTAGAGACTTAGGTGGGTTAAACAAATAGTTCCACTGACAGTAAAGCTTTTAAACTGTGAGTTTCCTTAAACACACTGCTCTATTCTTAGAAACAGTATCACTTAGAGAACAGARTCCTATCTGTCTCACACACAYGGCAATAAGCTCTCTTATACTTTRCCTAAGTATAAGAAGACAAGTCTTTCTTTTACTGGCCCTCTCAACACAGTAAAACCCTAGCCCTTGTCTCAACCTTATTCCCTATCCCTAAGGCTCACTTAAAAACTCTTCTTTCTCTGTCAGAACCCTATTTAGCTTCCTCTCCTAAAAATCCCTTCCTTCTGTGTCTGATGTCAAGACACGTCTCTCCCCTGGTCAAAAGCTGACAGCCTCTTTCCCTCTCTCAACCGACTCCTCCCCTAATTGCTCTGACCAATCAGGAGTCGGCTTGACTCCTCCTCCTGCTTCTGCCTGTCTTTCAAGATGACAACTACTGATACTCAGGCTTCGGCCTGGTCGCCTTAAAGGTAGATTTCACTACACATGGGTATTGCAAAGCAGGCGATGGCGAGTATGCTGTCACAACCACCATAGTTATAGAAGTGTGGCAATCTAGAAGTGCCTGTCAACACGTATGGCTCACTTACTCTGGAGGGCTTTAATGTAAGGCATTATAGTGCAATTCAATGCAGGCATATGCAGAAGGAGTCCCTTGGAGTTCAATGGGACTTACTCCCAGATTACTCCCAGACAAATACGTATACTTAAGATCCCATGCTAACACTCACAGTAAGACCATACAGGCCATATACTGCATGATACATCTTTGGGATAATTCTTAAATGTGTTTTTGAGGAAGGATTTTAATGGCAAATAACGAAGAATTAGTTAGTTAGGCCATAGCTTCAGATTGCCTTAACTCACTAAGGCAAATCCCAGAGCAGGTAAAAACATGGGAAAGCAGGGGATATTGTCTTCTTGTATGTAGTATCATCTTCTTTGCTTGGCATTCCATTTTTAAAGAAGATGGAAAACACTCCATCACACAGGATCGCCTCCTCCCACCTCAACTATCCACTTAGAGGAGACCCAAGGCCCAGTTCTTAAGACAGATACCACTTCTAGGCTCCTTCACTTTTCTCCTCAATCTCCTTACTCTACAGGGAACCCAAGGTACAGTTCTGAAGAATGCCCATTCCTTCACATCACTGAAACAATTCAACATGGGCGAATCTGATAGATCCCATCTCACATGTTTTTAAGTGCTTTCTCCCATTTCCAGGTGCACCAGTATCTCAGAAGATGATTTCTCCCTGCCTTCATTTTCCCGTTTGTCCACAATCCTGATACAGTTTGCTGACGAAACACCATGGATGACAGCTGGAAGTATGTCTACATCTTATAATGGACTCCATGGTACTTTGTCTATAAACTGTTTAAGAAGTGTGTGAAAATGGGGGGGGGGGGGCTTTCATGTGATGAAGTCCTAGGATGTGATGTCATAAATACGCCTTATACAAATAACTTTATTGGTCATGTGTACATCAAAATTTTATTTTTGACAACCCGGAAATGGCTCTCTATGTCTCTGTATCTATCTGTTCATCTGCCTACATGGCCTTAAAGATAGGTTTCGGGAACAGCATGCAGGAAAGTGAAATATCACTCCTAATTCAGGTTCTTGGGCATTTTTTTTTAAAAAAAAATATTTAGTAGTTATTATTTGCCCTAAAATTCTGGAGTATGTAAGTGAGGCCCATGTAGCCCTCCACTGTGACCCACCATGAACCCAATAGCCATCTCCCAGCTATTATAGGATTTTCCCTCAAACCAGAAGTGACTTCAAACATGCCCAAGGCAAAAATGTCCTCTACAAAGAATAAGGGAATTGTTTTTCTGTCATTCTCCTGGGGCATGTGGGCAAGGGCATGGTATTGGAGTGGCTCTCCATATCTGGCATGGAAGTATATATCCCACAGATCACTAACATTTGTCTGCTTGTCTTTTAAGCAAAGCAGATGTTTTTTTTTTGTCCTGTAGCAATTTGCTAATATGCACAGTAAAGGCTAGAAACAATTCTTTTTAGCATTATAGAATTTAAAATTCCAAAACTCTTCCTGTAGACCATCAGATTTTAGGTAATTTTCTATTCAGCTGTTCAGCTTTGCATGATGCAGCTGCAAAGTATTGACAAGAAATTTAGATGTTACTATTAGCATTAGACATCAGAAAGAATGACCTTCCCTTCAGGGATTTTAACAGTAGATGGACACATTTATTTCTAAGATCATTACAGCTGGAACAACTGAGGAGCACATGAGTAATATCTTTGATGGGTACAGATACAGAAGTGCCACTGCATATTCTATGTCTATAGGCACCCCCCCTTTTCTGACCCATCCAATCTGCCAAAGTGAGAACATTTAATCTTGCTTGAGTAAACACTATTCTCATCTTGATATTTGGCATATATAACAGGTACTTTGGAAGTGACAAATGTGGAGGAATAAAAGAAGCATAAAATTATAACATTGACAAATATTAATCCCAGGTGAGACTACATCTCTTTATCCTTGAGCTTCTGCATGAAGACCCATGAGGTAGAAAATCCTAAATTCATTGCTTCCATGGCTTTTGGCATGGAATATAATCTAATATCAACAAAATAAATTCTGAAACCTGGTTTAAAATGATTTTAATCTAAAAAGCCGAGCTAATCCAAGGGCTTCCAATTTGATAGTAATTTCGTTCAGCTTTGTGCAAACTAATTCTAATTTGGTAGATACAGGAACTGCCAGATTCTAATTCCAATTATATATGAAGTATATATATTTGTAATAAATCTAGATTAGCCATGACTCAAAGAGGAGCACAATATAACAATTTTGTGATAACTTTTAACAGTTGTAAAATACGCCAAACTATTTTACACCTTTTTGTGTGAATGAATCATGATAATCAATTTAAAGTTATAGTGTTTAACTGAGTACTTAATGGAACTTCTGCGGACCATGCATTCATCCACCCAAGACACTGAAAGGAAGGTGCTTGCTCAAGTGCATTTCCACCAAGTGACCAATGAACAGTTTGTTTAGATTTGCCACATGAAGCCGGTTAAAAAAACATTTATTTCTGACCTCCAATCTGTTGCAAATATAAATAATTTAAATCCCCATTCATCAGAACTGTACCGGAATCTATTCAAATGGTTTATTTCTGAAAATGTTTCATTTAGAAATAAGTAAGGGAATGGAGAGAAGGGTAGAAACTAAACAATATGAAGGGGTAAGCTGAGCACTATTTTCAAAATGGTATGTGTCATTTATTAGACTACCAAATGTGTTTCAAATTCTCACAAGTGATAGAATCATAATAATAATCATAATAATAATAGCACTGGAAGAGACGACATAAGCCATCTAGTCCAACCTCCTGTCTTGCAGGAAAAGCACAACTGAAGTACCCCTGATAGCTCTTTAAGCTGCTCCTCACAGGGATTCACGGTCTCCAGAACTTTGATCACTTTAGTTGCCCTCCTCTGGACACCTTCCAGCTTGTGAATCTCTCTCTTAAATTGTGGTGCCCGGAATTGGACACAAACTTGGTGTCCACAAAGACTCCTAGACCTTTTCACATGGACTATTTTCGAGATAGGTGTCATCCATCCTGTACCTATGAATTTCCATATTTTTTTGCTTAATTGAAGTATCCTACATTTCTCCTTGTTAAAATTCAATTTGTTAGTTTTAGCCCAGCTCTCTAACCTGTAAAGGTTGTTTTGAATTCTGATCCTGTCTCCTGGAGTATTAGCTATCCCTCTCAATTTGGTGTCATCTGAAATTTGATAAGCATGCCATCTAAACCTTCATCCAAGTAATTAATAAAGGTGTTGAAGAGAACCGGGCCTGGGACCGAACCCTGTGGCCAGTGCCAGATTTAGGTCATATGAGGCCCTGTGCTAATTAAGTTATGAGGCCCCTTCCTTGAGGCCTGAAGGAGGTCGGTCCAGTAGGCCTACATTGCCTGCTTTGTGGTATACTACCATAGACTATCAACTCTATAATTATGTCCGGAATCACTCTGAAACAGAACACCTTCAAATTTAGAATACATAAGCTCCCCCTCTCTCTCTATAGGAAGGAAGATGGGCCTCTCCTGCCAACGAGACCCTGTTTTTAAGCACACCTAAGCACAACAGTAAACCCGACACTGCCTGCAGCACTCCACTAGTTTTTTTTTTCAGGATGAAGAGTAACCATTGGTGAGTACCCTTTGGATTCAGTCGCTTAACCAATTGCAAATCCACCTAATAGTAGTATTGTCTACCCCACTACTATTGTTCTGCCCTATAGTTCTGAAAAAAGAGACATTTTGAACTAAAAAGGGAAACAGGGATATTATATTCAGTTACTGCCCCGGTGGCGCAGTGGGTTACAGCGCTGAGCTTATTGACCGAAAGGTTGCAGGTTCGATTCCGGGGAGCAGCATGAGCTTTTACTGTCAGCCCCAGCTTCTGCCAAACTAGCAGTTCAAAAACATGCAAATGTGAGTACAACAACAGGTACCGCATTGGTAAGGGTGCTCCATGCAGTCATGCCGGCCACATGACATTGGAGGTGTCTACGGACAATGCCGCTCTTCGGCTTAGAAACGGAGATGAGAACCACACCCCAGAGTTGGACACGACTGGACTTAATGTCAGGGGAAAACCTTTACCTTTACCTAACTTATGAAATTTCTGCATTTCTGCCTGGTTCAGTGGGCTTAAAACTCCAAGCAAATAATTAAAACTTAATTTATGATACAATACAATAAACTAAAAGTTTCTCCCCTCCCCCCTTTTTAAGGCTTATTTTTGATACAGTTCATACAGGTTTTGGGACCCAGCTGTAGTTTCCCCTGCACTTTTACAAATATTCAGTATATAATTTTTGTTACAAATATACTAGCAGAATTCAACATGTGATTAAAAAATATTTCCATCCTGCACTTAAGATTTACTCTAAAGGTACGTAATGCTAGCAGACATGACTTAGTTACAGACTAATATGAAACGACTAGTCCATCACCTAATATTAAAAGTTAAAATGGAGTATTTGCTGTAGTACATTTTAGCCCATTGTTGTTTTCTGAAAAAGCCAAACAAAACACTTTCAGCATTTAAATTACTTGCATGCAGTTTATTCCCGCAATTACTCATAGTATGTTAGTAAAAGAAGATAACTAAATGTGAAAAGACATTCCTTTTAAAATAAATTTTCATTTAAACATCTGAACTCCATCTCTGAGTAACAATAATTTTCAAGTGTCCACCACTTATGCAGGATACCATTTCCTATGACGACATGAGACTTGGCATTGTAGAACTATATGGTTTCTGTAACATATGTAATTATTTTTAAAAGCCTATGTTAGTAAGAAAAAAAGAAGCCTTATGGTACCTTTGAGGATAACATTTATTTTAGCATGAGTTTTTGGGGATTGCTATCCATTTTCTAAGATACAAAATGGAATGTGTTATTCAAGCCTGTGATCTATAAATGCAATGATATAGTTGTGGCTATGGGATCAAGGAGAAATGGGGCACAGAAAATTACAACTATATTCTTAGCACTACTCAAGTAGTAAATGTTTCATTGTTTTGTCCCCCCCCCCCAATAAACTTAGCATTGTATGTATTGTCTAAAATGGCAACTTAGTAATATAGTGAAATTTTATTTGTGTAGTTGAAAAATATCTAATTTAGCTATATATTATGAAGTCACCTTTATAGAAATGAGTACAAAGCCTTGTACTACACAAGGGAGTATCAAATTTCTAGCATTATTTCAGTGTATTTCATTTTTATAAAAAGGAAATCAAAGCTTTGACCTTTGTGAGATCATGAGCTCTCTTTACAGGGAGTTAGAGTAACATGTAACATGGAAATCAGCAGAGTGCTGGTATGTCAAAATAAATGCAGATGTTCACAACAGTAAGCAAACTGCAGGTGCTAACCATTCAGATGTATTATGCTTACTAAATAACAGTCTGCTCAAATCTGCTCTAGGATAACTGCTGCATAAATCAAGGACCAAAGTTTTGCAGTTCCAGTTGCTTCTCAAAATTATCATCCCAAGAACAGGGAGAACACAGAAGACTCAAATATGTTTACAATTGGTTTGTTGTAGGTTTTTTGGGCTGTATGACCATGTTTTAGAAGCATTCTTTCCTGACGTTTCACCTACATCTGTGGCTAGGAATCACCACCTCTGAAGATGCCTGCCACATATGCAGATGAAACCTCAGGAGAGAATGCTTCTAAAACATGGCCATACAGCTTGAAAAACATAGAACAACCCAGTGATCCTGGTCATGAAATCCTTCAACAATGTTTACAAGTGAAAGTAAATCCCATTTCCCCATGTGCTGAATAAACAGTTGGATAAAGTGCTTCTGCTGCAAATCTAGCTGTGCAGAACCTAGTTTAGAAGTTAGTCCACATTATTTGGTCTATGCAGACATGGCCTAAGTTCACTTTGCATGTATGCCCAAGCAGTCAAAATAAAACATGCAAAAGAACACAATGACTTGGATCACTACCCTTGTTCTGCAGCATTACTCTGCCTTGCAAAATTAAATAAACTCACAATGTGGTGCATGGGCCAAGTATTTCACTAGATAAATATAAAATGTGTTTATTTACATCTAACTTTGGTCCCACCAACCCTAGCAAGCACATCCAATAGGGAAGAATGCTGGGTTTTACAGCAACATCTGGAAGGCTACACAGAGTTTGCAGTCAAAGTACGGCAAACCTATCCCTGGTATGCACATTTGGCATACGATAAATATCTGAAATCTTCTGGTATGTCAATACGAAAACTTCTCCCCTACGTTCTAAACCTGGGTGGACAGATGTGGGATGTGTTGTTTGTAGGCCCCAAGACTAACTGTAAGGCTCATTTACCTCACACTTTAAAAAAAAAGTTTATAAAAAGATCCCTGCTGGAAACTCATGGTGAAAGTGTATCTCCCATAGACTAAGGGGGAGGGCGATCAAGGAGCATAGTGAGCTGTGTGAGTCCTCCCATGAGGACCCACAGGAGGAAAATGTCAACCCACAGATGTCAACTAACAGATGTCCACACTTGCTCCAAAATCAACCTTGCTACAGAGAAGGCTACATATTTGGAACTTCACTCACTTATTTGCTGGGGCCTGATAATTTGAATTGAGTCATTTTATTGACTATCAAATTCTACTACTTCATGAATAATGATATTCTTTAAGAAAAGCATCCACAGGGTAACAGCTGATTATGGTGACAGGATATGCCATACAAATTATTGTTAGTTGAAATCACAATAGCTGAAATAGTCAGATTTTCATCCACTCTCTTTATTTGAAAACTAGATCAAAAATGACAGGAGCAGGAGAGCGGCTGAGTATAATCAAGACCCAATATCTTCATATACAGCCAACAGACTAGATATCTGTCAAGAATACTTAGGTTCAGTCCTCTAAGGTGGAGCATGCTGTACGATCTTACTAGAAAGAGAACACTTCACATATTTTAAAGTGCTTCAGTTTACACCATTCCTGAATTCAGCTGTCAAGTGGAAACAAAAATGGTTTCTTATGTTTAGGTTAGAAGTGCAATCTTCTCCAGAGCAAATAAAAAATCAAATCCATTCCACCTAGCACAACTCCCATGTTTTTTAAACCAGAATTTCTCAAAGTGAAAATAGGTGACTCTAAATAGCAACCCTAAAATTCCCCATCATAAGTTGAATGCTAATATGGTGTTCTATTTTGCAAAATTAAAGATCTTGAAATTTGAGTAATAATTAAATGTCTGTGTGTGGGAGGGGCTCTTTTACACTGGACCAAATGCAAGTGGAATGGGAATTTAAGGAGTGGAGTTGAAATCCTGCATTATCGGTGGGTGGTGGGGGGCCAGATACTCTTCTCTGGCACTTTGGAAGGGAGGGGAGACATGGGGAGGGGGAAATTTCACTTTCAAAGCTCCTGGAGTCATCTAGGTTTGTTCCATGTTAAAATGCATTAGCCTCGTAAGTCATTCAGATGCCCAAGGCTAATGCGCACCGCATTTTAATAGGGCAGTGTAAATATAAGCGTGTGTTGAAGTATAAAGCAGGAATGTTTGGACAATAATCAGAGCATAGGCACTGATCAGCCAACCTACCAAAAACAAAATGATAACCATGAGAGAGCACACAAGCAATCAATCTGGGAACTTTCACTGTCCGAATGCTGAATACTTCTAGGGAGGCAGATCATTTGCCTCCTCAGAAGGAAGGAGAGCTAAACACTGGTATCAATGCTTTCAATGAGATGTGAGATGGGAGGGAGGAAGAGTCAGAGGGTTATAAATCACTGCTCCTCAATGAACCTAAGAAAAGTACTGTTTTAGTATGGAAGGTTGATTAAAAACCAATGGCAAGTGTGATCAGAAGGCTGTCAAGAATAAGCACCTACAAGTGATGTTGTGCAGTAAAAAGCAATAAAATCTCTGATTTAATTGGAAGCAAACCATTGCTTATATAAACAACCAGACCTTGTTTTACATTAATGGAGAGCAGTAAAGATCCTTTATATCAGGGGTTCTCAAAGTGTGCTCCATGCAGCCCTTGGGGCTCCGCGAAGCATACTAAGGGGCTCTACAGATTCCTCCTCCTTCCTCCCTCCCCCTCCAAGCTTCCCCCCTTTTCTGTCCCCCCCTCCCCCACCTCACTCACACTCAAAAGCCCTTTTCCTTGCCTTCCTTGCTTCCAAAACCCTACCCCCTCATTGCTCAAAAGGTGCTTTGATTGTGATTTTCCTGCATGGAAGAAGGGTGTTGAACTAGATCACCTCTGGGATTTCTGCCGCTGCCGCCGCTGCCACTGCTGCTGTTGTTATTATTATTACAAAAACTGGGTAGCCATCTGTTGGGGGTGCTTTGATTGTGCTTTTCCTGAATGATATAATATATAAACGTTTTTTGGGGCTCCATGAGAAACTTTTGCTTCAAAAAGGGCTCCGTGGTTGAAAAAGTTTGAGAACCCCTGCTTTATACGATTGCGGGGTTACCAGCTCTGGAGAGACAGAAGGAAATCTGACCAAGTATCAGTCTTTCACAAATTGTATTATCTGTTCTGACAAATTTGGTGATAAAGACCTAGGCGACGCTGGTAAGATATAACCGAAATAATGATATATTTCCTATTTGGATAAATAATGCCTATTTTGCTTGTAATGAATGCAAAAATAATATGTTGCAATTCCCAAAAGGAAGATTATTATTTTTGTTTGTTTCTTCCATCTTTTTGTGGAGTGTAGGATGCATGCAATAAATGTTATGTGCCTAGACATAGAAAACTCAATGTTCCTTCCTTAAGGGTGTGAATATTTGTATACATTTCACTACATACCATATTTATCCCTTTTTCTATAAAAAAAGGGTATGTAAGTATTACGCAAGGAAAAAAAACCTGCTGTTGATTCTCCAGTTTCTGATTTTTCAAAAATAAAATGCCTTATCTTTAAAAGGGGTGGGTGGGTGATCCAGCCTCAAACAAATAGGCCCATTTTTGTTTGCTTGCTTTTTGAACAGCTGATCCATTTGGGACTGATTCTTCCTTCCTTTCTTTTTTCTGCGAAGTCAAGACAGTTTAAAAACTATAAAACGGAGGTCTCTGAAGCTCTACTCTTCTCTCCATTCTCCTTCCTATGAGGCAAAGCCATTTAAAAAACCCAAAATTGTGGTGTCTGGAACTTGGATCTTCCTTTTGTTCCTCCTTTTTACAATGAACTCTATTTGTAAACTGCCTTGCCTTGGAAGATGGAGGTAGGAGGAAGGAGAAGAGCTTCAAAGACTTCCATTTTATAGTTTTTAATGGGTCTTGCCTTTGGGAAAGAAAGAAAGGGAAATCAGCTCCAAATGAGAGTACAAATATTATTTGAGAAAAACAAAAATACAATTTTGTAACCAAAAAAATGGGGGATGCAAGAATTATGCAGTGGCAAATATTATGTGATGAAATATGGGTATAATGAGTGTGCTTTCAAGTTATCTTTTGACTTTCAGTGACTATAAATTTTATAGGATTTTCTTAGGTAGGGAAAATACAGAGATTGTTTTGCCAGTTGTGTCTTCTGAAGTATAGCCTATAGCAGGCATGGGAAAACTTCGGCCCTCCAGGTGTTTTGGACTTCAATTCCCAGAAATCCCAGCCAGCTTATCACCTGTTAGGAATTGTGGGAATTGAAGTCCAAAACACCCGGTGGGCCAAAGTTTCCCATGCCTAGCCTATAGCATATGATATTCATTCACAGACTTGCATCCATGTACTAACTATCGGCTTACCTATCCGAACATATCTCTCCTTATGAACCATGTCTGGGGAGGCCCTGCTCTCGATCCTGCCTTCCTCGCAGATGCGTTTGGCGGGGACGAGAGACAGGGCCTTCTCAGTGGTGGCCCCTTGGTTATGGAACGCCCTCCCTAGATCGGCTCCCTCCCTTCTAACATTCTACAAAATGGTTAAGACCTGGCAAGCTTTTTCTACTGGAGCATAATTAGTCTTAAACAAATATATGGAATGACTGACGATGCAACTGGACAATGATTTTAATAAGGAGACGTTGAGGATCTTGTTTTTACATATATATTTGCTTTTTTATTACATTTTAAATGTTGCATTGTTTTAATAATTGTTTTAACTGTATTTTGATATTTGTTATGGCATTGAATCGCTGCTGACTGTGAACCGCCTTGAGTCACCTCTGGCTGAGAAAGGCAGTATACAAATGCGGTAAATAATAACTAGGGCTGACTCTGCTTAGCTTCCAATATCATAATAATATAGTCTAAAAGAATAACAAAGTGCTTGTTCTTAAGAGTGAACAAGTGGAGTGTTGATGCTAACTCTGCTTATAGGGACTACTTTTCATAGGTTGTGAGTTCAGGTAATTAGAGGGCTAGGAGAGAGATCTTAAAAATATACAAATTTAGCTGATTAATGGTAGAGAATATTTAGTCACTCAGTCAAATGAGACAGGGGTGAGGAATTCTTCATATTTGAGCTGTCAATTGAAAATCTCAGTTCCTGCTTCCTTCCCTTCTACTTGTAGCTTTGACTCCATCTGGAAAGTCCAAGCAACCAATGCTGCCCATCAAGGCACTGATCACCCATATACGTCCCTTAAAACCCATTGTGGTGTAGGATTGGATGCTCCTGTACCATGCAGTGGGATGTATTCATTAAAATGGAAAAAATAAAGTAAAGCTCTTACCCTTAGCAATTACCTCTTTTCTATAATTATTATTATACAGTTTATATTGGATTATCGTTTGGCACATAGTAATTATGCATCTATTCCAAATTATATAGGAATTATCTGTGCCTGACTGATTTTTATAAAGTAGCTGCTATCCTCACTAGTCTGGAGGCTGAAATCAAACAACCATGTTGTAGTGATAAAAAAACATACATTGCAATCTTAAGCTCATTTTGAAGTCTTCTTGTAATGGGCTCTTTATGTTCTAAGTTTCTCCCCTAATGTAGGGGTAAACAGGAAGTTTAGTTGGGTTGCTACATTGTAAAGATGACTGCTTCACTTTGCAACTGCAAACTTTTTAAAGCAGCAACAATGTGTCAAGTAGTTGTCTCTTTCCTCATCAATTTAATCTGTCAGAGGAAGCACTGCATGGGCTTCTTATATTTCTAGCATTAACGTTGTAGACTAGACAAGAGAAACAAAGAATAAATGTGAGAAAGTTTATGCATTCATTTTTTAGCTTAGTTTTGGTTGGAAAATAACAGCTGAAATAGAAATTGCTACAGATTTTCCAAAGCATTTTTAAAAGGTCTATGTTGTTGTTGTTGTTGTTGCTGCTGCTGCTGCTGATGTTGTTAACTTTATTCTTGAGCTTTTTCCAGAAATGTCAATCAATTATCTGCATAGTGACCTAAATGGGCTGTGTACATGATGCCCATGTATTTCCCACTCCCTTTCTTCCCATCAAATCTTCAGATACACAACATTATATCAGAAAGAACAACAGCAGAAAGTAAACCTTGTAAAGCTGGGATCTTGTTTCTTTTAATTGTGAAGAAGATCTTTGTTTGGAGGCTTTTAAACAGAGACTGTATGCAATGCTTTTGACATGAAATAATCAAAAACAGAGACTGGATGGCCATCTCTCAGGGGTGCTTTGATTGTGCTCTTCCAGCATGGAAGCAGGGTTGGACTGGATGGCTGTGTGGTCTCTTCTAACTCTATGATTCTATGTCATGTGATTGTAAATGTTAGAGTGATGTTTCTTACTAAATTATTTTGTTATGATACTGAAATCAGCTTATAGTTTGTCAAATATTTAGTTTAACAGAATATGATGAATATTGCAGCACTGAAATCAACAGCCTGATCATTCCTCTTCTGTGGATGTCACATTAAGAATGGAGGCAAACTGTGATTCCAAGGAAGCAACGGGATGTACAAAAAGAGATGCAACCGTGTCCATCAAACATGTTTTCAGAGAAACTTTAACAATAAATATTCAGTCAAGACATAAATATTAAATCATTTCCCACTGTTTAAAAATACTGCATTGGAGAGAAAACAAAGCCAATATTTTAAAAAATGTAAAACAAACATATGCACACACAAGGGGAAATAAATGTTTTCCAGCTCTAAGACAAAATGCAGTAATATGAGTGGGAAGAGAGGCAGACCTAAGAACCAATATATATAATATGTAGTATGAAGCAGTAAGGTTTTTCATGGATTGTACTACAACTGCAGGAATGTACTTTCATATATACATACATGTATGTGGGTTAGGGAGCTGGATTTTTGTTTTCCCACTTAAAACATTTCTGAACATAGAAAAATGATTTGTGAGGAAGATGGTTGTGCTGAAGCTTTCACTGGAAGGTGTGTCTACACTGTAAAATTAAAGCAGTTTGACCAAAGCAAAACAAAAACCCAATTTAAACAGCTATGGTTCAATGCTATGGTATTTTTTTTTACTATGGACACCAATATGGTGCTGGTTCCTGTCACAGTGGGAAAAATGCCCCACATGAGACAGCCTGAAAACTACTGTTTAAAACTACTGCCTTTAAGCAGCTGCACTGGCAATATTCATTAGGTGCAACTGAAGAGCCTGTCCATACTCAGCAGGGTTTCTACGGTGCTATTCTTTGAACATCAGTATCTGTATGCATCACAAACTCTTGCTGAATTCTCCACAGACATTTGGAATTTCAAAGGGCATGCAGAGTGGGAAGAGGGAGCGACTCTTCTTTAAACAATGTCAAAACAGCAACAAACATCAACACTGAAGCCTTGTTCTGTGTTGCTATTCCCATGGTTTTTTGGATTGAAATGCATTCGAAATGAATTGGCATAACAATGTTCTGAGGGGTGAGTTTCGATGCATTCTGTTTAGAAAAGCAAGCTATACGAGTCTTTGAAATGTATCTGCATTTTAAAAAGGAACACATTACCAATTCTGCAGAAACCATTTTGCTGCATATATTAAACATAATAATAATAATAATAATAATAATAATAGACCTTTATTTATACCCCGCTACCATCTCCCAGAGGACTCAGTGCGGCTTACAAGAGGCCAAGCCCAAATACATCAATAAAACAACACAGCAATACAGACAATAAATAACTCATAAACAAAGCAATAAACAACAACAGTAACACCATGATGCATTAAAAACCTATGGCAGGGCCAAATGTAATAATTAAAATTTTAAAATACTGGCCATGGCCATGGATTGGTTCTGATGAGCAAAGAAAGTGTTAATGATCACCGCTCCTCCCATGTGCTTCCATGTTACTAAAATACACTCAAGCTCTACTCAAGTATGAAATATAACATTTTATTTTTATGGTAAAAAAAATGATAATCAGTTTTGATACCAATATCCATATATTTATTGGATCATGTTATGCCCTCAATGTACTAGCAGAAATCTTGGTCTTGAAACCACACATTCAGAAAAGAATGATTCTGGTAACATAATAACAATTTTAACATTCTGTTAACTGTTGCCTGAACCACAGAAGACGTTCTGATCGGATCAACATGAAATACAGCCTAAATATGAGGTGTATTTTGTTTAACGGTTGGTTCTCAATAACTACATCACATCCACTTTTTCCCTTCCAGTTATCCTACCAAGAAAGCCAATGGCATTTAACTGTGCCAAAACTTATAGACTGGTTTTTAAAATGATAAATCAATGACACAAAGTAATTCCTCAGTCAAATGATAACAAGCAGGATTCTTGAGAAGACACTCAATATTATGGAGTGATAGGTGGGGTCTTACATACAAATTGTGTTGACCTATTTGACATGCTGAAATATCCTTTAACACCATCCATTACTCTTTTGCTCCACACATCTCACTAACTGAATATATTGTTCAGCTGAAATCACAGGCCAGTTTCAAAAATAATGTCTCCTTCACCCAGCATTTGAAGACAAGATTAGGCAACTCATCTTGAAGTGATTAGTTTCACTATCTTATTCATATTTGATAGGGCACTTGTCCATTTCTTTGAAGTCAATATTATGGGACTTCCTGGATTCCATACCTCACTATGTTAAGGTAAAGGTTTCCCCTTTGACATTAAGTCTAGTTGTGTCCAACTCCGGAGGGTGGTGCTCATCTCCATTTCTAGGCCGAAGAGCCGGCATTGTCCATAGTCATGTGGTTGGCATGACTGCATGGAGTGCCATTATCTTCCAGCCAGAGTGGTACCTATTGATCTACTCACATTTGCATGTTTTTGAATGGCTAGGTTGACAGAAGCTGGGGCTAAAAGTGGAAGCTGCCCATGCTCCCCGGATTCGAAATGCCAGCCCTTTGGTCAGAAAGTTCAGCAGCTTAGGAGTTTAACCCGCTGAACCACCAGGGGCTCCTCCACTATGTTACTGCTGTGCAAATATCAGTACTTCCTTTAACTCAAAGCCAGACACAAGAACAGACATTTCAAGCAAGTGGAAACAAATTCAATCAATGCACTGTTAGAGAGGCTAGAACATTTTATTTCCAAGCCAAAACAAAGCACTGCTCATAGACAGAGATGGCTATCTATGAGACAGTAATGGTGTAAATAGATGAGAATAAAGGAGAATTATTGAATCTCTGGTGAGAAGCCTTAACGTGGATAAAGGCAATGTTTTCTGGATTATAAATCATATAGTTCATTCAATGTATGAGGAACATAGGCTATCACAAACCTTAATGAGGAATAATTTAGGGACTGGGTGGTTTAGCTCTAAGAAATGAAGTGTCATCTTTAAATATCAAAAGGGATGTCACGTGAAAGACATAACAAGCTTTATTTTTTTTGATGCTCCAGATACTAGACCATGAATCAATTGATTCAAAGTACAAGAAAAAAACTACCTAAACATGAGGACAAATATTGTTTGTTAAGAATTGTTTGTCAATGGAATGGTGTGGTGAATTCTCCATCTTTGGAGGTCTTCAAATAGAAGTGCATCTTTGAGGAATGCTTCAGTTGGGTATTCCATGTGGTAGGGAGCTGGTCTAGATAGACCTTGTGTACCCTTCAAATGATATGATTTTACCTTTTAAGAGATATCTATATCCACTGGTCATATACATTGAAGAAGGTATAAAACACTTTATGCTTTTGTGGCACTGATGATGCCTGGAGCATAAATATAAATTTAGCATATTTGGGAAGACTGAGTTAAGAAAGAGGATGTTCCATTAGAACATATTGATTACTTTAGCTAATGGAACTCACCTTAGGCACCCAGTGGCATTGCGCAGCACCTGTGATGAATGAAGTTGTAATTTGTGGTCATCCTGGAGTGGGGAGTTTTCCCATCCTGAATGAGGAATGATCACTGCATTAGTCAACACTGCAAGGGCATCCTGGATAATTGGCATTTTTAGTGCATCACAAGAAGACAGGTTCCAGAGAACTCCTAAAAACAAGGAAGGCAAAATAGTTAGGCATTACTTATAGAAACAGACAAGAGGATTATGGCATGCAAAAAAGATCAAGATAATTATTTGTTGTTTACTTGCCCTGGTATCACTATGGCTAATGCTGCTTAAAGGTGTGGTTGAAAAGTTACTTAGAACCCCCATCACTGAACTGTCAATTTCTTTAATTACTCAATTTCTGCAGAACTCAAGAAGGTATAGAGAGTATTCCCACTGGGACAGTGACTAGAGTAAGATCAGCTTCATTTAAGCAAAGGCTTTTCCTGGAGCATCACTGTAGCTGTGGAACTCCCTCCCTTGGGAGGTCAGCATTACTGAGATGAGAGGCAAGGAAAACTACTGTTCATATGCCTTTGGTTTTTAAAACAGTGCTTGGTCTGTGTATAAAGACAGTGCTCTTTCTGCTCTGTTTTTATATTGTCATTTCATTCTCCATTGCATTGGGAACCTGATGGGCAGAAAATACACACGAACACACACAAAGTAAACAAGGCTGATGCATCACAGACCTCAAGAGCTCTGGAATAATTGTTCTATATACTTGGCACAGCTGTCTGAGCATAAAGCAGATAAAGATGAGATGGGAAGGAACTGAGGAGCAAAGGGCACAAGCTTCTCTTGATCACAAGCTCATGTTGTGTATTTTCTAGCTAATGTTGAAAACTGAGCCCTAAGGACAATGTTGAAAACTGTCCACGTTGGATCCATCTTGGAAACTGTTATGTTACACATTTGACATTCCCTACATACACAGCTATATTTATTGATTCGTTTATATGATACCTTTCCATAAGTTTACATTATTATACAAAAAGCAAATTTTAGCATTAAATCTAAATGAAGGTATTGAAGATGTTAGAAAAGCATTTCAACCTTTTAGAATGGGGAAAAAAAAATCCAAACTGATTTCTGAGAAAATATCAAATGAATAGCAGTATTATGGGGAAATGCTTAAAATCCCAGAGGTTTGCACTGGGCCATTTTAAGTGCTGGTTGTGGGTCCAAGATGTGAAGTTCCTCATCATGATCTACACTGATTGACAGACTCTCCAATGTTTCAGACAGCGATCCTTTACATGCAACACATGTGGCCTATTCCTGAAGACAAGTACAGCTTGATAACACTATATAACAAAATTTGATTTTTTTTCTGTTCCTGGTTTGAAAGTGTTATTTTTGATTTATTTTTATAGTAAAATTTTATTGAGTTATCATATACATAAAAATAAAGAGAAAAAGTGAAAAGAAAAAAAAAAGAAAAAACAATTTACAAGTAAAGTGGGGGAACATTGGAGTGTTATTTTTTTATTTAATTGTGCGGTACTTATTTTGAAAAGAATTCTTATACTCCAGAAACTTTGTTTCTGTGACTGCCACAAACTCTGCTGAATCGGTTGAGATTCAATGGGATATTCATTGAGAAACTATAGCAAAATGTGTTGCAGAATGTCCCTCAAAAACAAAGTTTTCACAGTTTAATAAACTTTTCCCATGTTTATAATAGAACCAATTAGAAAAACATGTATAACCCAGGAAGAAAAATCATGTTATGTAGTTTAATCAGAGCCCAGAATTCCTATTCTGTGTATGAAATTTGACCATTCCACCATTACGTTTACAAAGGAAGCCCAAATCCCCCCTAAATACTATTCCTTTGTGTTCTTTGACTCTTTACTTTCTTCCACCAGAGTTAATTTATTTTTACACCTATGGAACAAGGACAGGGATGCTTTTCATGAAATGTGAAAATTGGGGTGAGGCAGATAGCCTCTTTTAACAAGAAATTCATGGTGAGGATACACACACCATCTTTCCTTCAAATGATTTTTTTTCAGACTACTATACATAGCTGTGCCATCTCTATATTAAAATTGCTGCTACATAAAATTACACATTTGTGTTTACCAATGTCAATATCTAAGCTAATGTCAAGAGTACTTTTGCAGAAGCTTATTAAAATAATTAACTGATTAAAAACATCTATACATGACACCTCTTTCATCCAACCATGATTCCTTTAATGTAAACCTGAATACATTTTTGTATTAAATGTCAAAATACTTGATAAAAAAGTACTTGTTAAATAGGACTAATGAAAACATTACATCATTTTAATTGCACAGATATCTACTAAGATAAACACAGTTTTCCCTTTTGACTTTTCATGCCCTAAAAATTTAACCTTAATGAATTTACAATTGGTCCTCTGCATCTGCAGAGTGTTAGGAGCATAGGGACACTGCAAAAGTATAAAAACTGTGAATATCTTAAGCCCTCTCTTATGTAACACTCACACAAAAAGTACACCATGCTTCAACCTACCTCCCATTGCTGTTGCCCCTTGTCATTTTTATTAGGGATTTATTGTGCTTCGACTCTTCAAGGATGCCATCCTTGAAGTGACTGGACTGACCTTGAAGGAGCTGGGGGTGGTGACGGCTGACAGGGAGCTCTGGCGTGGGCTGGTCCATGAGGTTACGAAGAGTCGGAGATGACTGAACGAATGAACAACAATGCTTCGCCTCACCTTTGCAGTCTTTCATAGGCCCCTTCTGCACTGACACCGTCCAACTCGGAACTGGTTTGGGAGGCACCAGTTTCACTTTGTGTTTAACCAGACTGCCATACCTGGAATCAATCCAGTCACGGCATGGAGACTAGGTTACATTTACCATGGAACCTAGTCTCAAACTACTGTGCCAGGTTTGCTTCCCTATATCTGAAAGTGATGTGTATCAGTGCACCAGAGGCATAAGGGTGGGGGAGAAAAGGGATTGTGACAGTTCACAGCAGAGGTAGCACACTGCCCCTCCCATGGGGTCAATTAGACCCCTACTAGCTAGTCATGTCCTTAGGGCACTTTTCGGCCACCCGCATTTGGGATTGTTTTCTGCACCTCAGCAGCCATTGGTGTCTACAATGTTCTCAGCATTATGAGGAGCCAGTCTTTCCTGAATCTGGGATACACTGGGATCACTTGCATCACATTCTACAATTTATATTGAACTTTGTTGATACTTTTTTAAAAATGCACTGCTTCCCATTCAACTTGTGCTACAGCACACATTGGAAGTGTACATTTTGTGGCAACCGCAGTCTCAAGAACATCTGCTCGCTAATGACTTCAGTGGATATAATTTTTTCTTCTCCCTGGCAGACTCCCAGGCTATTCTATGTATAACATGGGTGTAAAAAATCTAGATGCCCCAAACTGGCTAGTTAGTGTCAGAGAAGAACACATTTCCAATTTACAGAGAACCCAAAATAATCCTATTGTGAGATTTTCTTGGCTAGATCTACAGGGGCGGGGGGATTGCCTCTATCTTCCTCTGAGGTTTGGAGAATGTGGTTTGGCCAATATCACTCAATAGGATCGCAAACCAAACTGGCAGTCTCCAATGCTCACTTCATTATACCATGCTGATCCTCTGCAAATAGAGCAGACCCGCTGAATCAATGGAAATGGCATAAGTATTCACAAACCCTGTTCCCATGAGATCTATTTTGGTTGGGACTCAACAACTGGATTTAGGCATAAGTGCTATTATGCTGTTTGAATGATTTACTTCTTTTCATTTCTAATGGAGCCTGTGCTGCTTGGCAAAGATAATGAGTCTATTATGTACTATTTTTTTCCTAAACTAATTCCCTGAATTAATAAAAAGATAATTATCTTCTAAAATTACACGAATTATACCCCCCTAGATGTTTTAAACTGCTCTATTGAGCTGGAAGTTAACATATTTGAGGAATCAGATGTGCACCATTTTTCAAAAATATATGTACTAACATCAGGGAATTTAAAAATACTTGAACCAGTAATTTAAATTGAAAGTTTCTTCTGGCAATGTGAATTGTGACTGAAAATGTGTTGATTTAAAGCATTTACATCCTAGCCTTTCCAACCACACTTGATAGGCAGAGTTTAGAGCATGCATAAGATTGCATCCTACATAAAGCAGGGGTTGATATATCATCCTAGTTTTATTTCCCACATGCTAAGTCAAACATGCTTGCATGTTTGTGTAAATAAGTCTATTCATCGTTAAATGAGTAACATAAAACAGCATGAGTCTCACCTATATTTCACCATGTAATAGTTGATCCCCTTTTTTAAAAGAGAAAAAAGGAAATAGTGCAACTATTATGTGGCAAAATACGTTATTTTACTTGTGCATGTAAACAATTTAAAACACTTCATAACAAGATTTGAATTTTTCTGTACCTGTTTAACTGGATTAATTGCTGAGCCTGGATCTCCAGGTTTCGGCGGTGACCAGGGGAGCATTTGCACAATTAAAACTTGTGCGCCAGGTGCGCCCGTACCTTGGGAAGTCTGACTTGGCTACGGTGGTCCACGCTCAGGTTACATCCCGTATAGACTACTGCAATGCACTCTACATGGGGTTGCCTTTGAAGACGGCCCGGAAGCTTCAAATGGTCCAGCGTGCAGCAGCCAGGTTGTGGGGCTCAGGGAGCATACAACTCCCCTGTTGAATCAGCTCCACTGGCTGCCAGTCTGCTACTGGGCTCAATTCAAAGTGCTGGCTTTAGCCTATAAAGCCCTAAACAGTTCTGGCCCAGTCTATCTATCTGAATGCATCTCTTCCTACGAACCCCCCAGGAACCTAAGATCGTCTGGGGAGGCCCTGCTCTCGATCCCACCTGCTTCGCAGGCACGTCTGGCGGGGACGAGAGACAGGGCCTTCTCTGTGGTGGCCCCCTGGCTGTGGAACTCCCTCCCCAGGGATATTAGATCAGCCCCCTCCCTCCTGACCTTCCGGAAAAGAGTAAAAACTTGGCTCTTCGAGCAAGCATTCAGAACCCCGGAGTAAACAGAAAAACTAGAGTTGGAAATTGACCCAGGAGCGGCCAAGACAATGTAACGGATGAAGATTTGAACAGAGGACATAGTTTCTTTTAAAATTGTTATTATGCACAGTCGTTTATGTTTAATTGCACTTAATGTTTTTGCTTTATCAATGTATGTATTTTGTTTCGGCATCGAATTGTGCCGACTGTGTATACCGCCCTGAGTCGCCTTCGGGCTGAAATGGGCAGGATAGAAATAATGTAAATAAATAAATAAATAGTACTTAATTTGAAATAAGTTGTTATATTCCAGAAAATTTGTTTTTGTGGATGAGAGTAGTACTTTTATTTGCTTCAGTTTAGGCACTTCATTTGTAATTTTCCTTAATGAATGTGCAGACCATAAAAACAAAGTTTTTGCAGTTTAATAAACTTTTTCCATGTTTTTATGATAGAACCAATTAGGAAAGGACATTTACAATGCAGGAATAAAAATTGTGTTACATAGTGCAATTAAACAGACATTCCTTCTTGGATCACCGCTTTTGCCAGTGGGTTTAATTGATAAGTTCATTTAACAGTTAGCAACAATGCTATCTGGGGAAGTAATGTCATTTCAATGAATGGTGGCTTGAGGATTTTTGTCCTTCAACTTTAAACAAGAATCTTAACGATCTTCTAACACAAATATGTAAAGCTTGAAATCATATTCTTTTGAAGAAGGAAAACTAACTTAAGGAACAGCTTCTGACACTAAATTGGTAGATGTGGTCCAGAAAGGTGGCTTATTTAAATAAATAAATGTGAATGACAAAAAAGCTCATAGATTACAAATGCATGAGGCCTCAAAAATCTTGCTCAGACAATTAATTAAACTCAGTGCTTTGATGAATGAGTGTAGGTTTGCATGGTTTTTGATGTAAAGAGCCCCAAAAGAAAATCTAAAAAGAAAACCAGGGTCTTCTTACACTCATTTTTTCCATTTTTTCCTGAATACGTTTCCCTCAAAAATATACAAAAACCCAAAATAAAAAATGGATTAAAGAAAAAAATTATTTGAGCGTGATGAGCAAAATGTTTAAAACAGGCTGTACTATGTGATTTAATATGCCCACCATATTCCTGGTTACTGGTTGTTGAGGTTGGTTTGATACACTTTTATGATGTATTTATATTTTGCCATTTTCAATTGTTTTAATTAGATTGTTTATGTTGTATTATATGCTATTATGTTTCTAACTAAGTTTTAGCTGGTAAATTTTGCTGCATTGTGGGCTTGGTCCCCATGTAAGCTGCCCCAAGTCCCTTTGGGAAGATGGTGGCGGGGTATAAAATTAAAGTTGTTGTTGTTGTTATTATTATTGTTATTATTATTAAACACATATTTTTATGTTAGATTACTAACTGCATGATAATTGCAATTTCTGGTGTTTTCTAATTCCTCTTTATGGGAATGAGTGCTTTTATCTTGTTGACTTTACCACGGGGAAAACAAAATAGTGTTCTATATTTTGCTAATGTTTGTGGTTTTGTTTCTTCCCTGCTTTCAGGACTTTATAATTCTATTTGTAAACCTGCATCATCAAACCAAACCTAAACAAAGAAAGGAAAATGAAATTCTATTTGTAATTAATATCTAAATAAGTTGTTTTTTAATACACCAAATATGATAATGTATGCTAAAGAAAATGTACACAATTTTATCCCAGTGTAAAGGTCTCCAGAAGCTCTGATATTTTTCTGTCAACACTATTCACACCATGTTTAACATGTCATGCCCTTTCATTTATTTATTTATTTATTTATTTATTTACCTTACTTATATACCGCTGTTCTCAGCCCGAAGGCGACTCACAGCGGTTCACAACAAATACGAACAGCAAAAATTCAGTGCTACAGTATAGAAACAGTTAACAACCTAACACATTACACAATTAATAAACAGTTACTACAATACCCATTCACTGTCGTCTCGTCATCAAAAACATGTTCCAGATTCATCATCCATTGTTCCATTCCAGTGTTCATTAACCAATCATTGCACTAATTATTTGAACGCCTGCTCAAACAGCCAGGTCTTCACTTTTTTGCGGAATACTATTAGAGATGGTGCTAGTCTAATGTCCGTAGGAAGGGCGTTCCACAGCCGAGGAGCCACCACCGAGAAGGCCCTATCTCTCGTCCCCGCCAGCCGAGCTTGAGAAGCAGGCGGGATCGAGAGCAGGGTCTCCCCGGAAGATCTCAAAGTCCTGGTGGGTTCATAGGCAGAGATGCGGTCAGATAGGTAGCTTGGGCCGGAACCGTTTAGGGCTTTAAAGGCCAACGCCAGCACTTTGAATTCAGCCCGGTAGCAGATCGGTAGCCAGTGGAGTTGGCGCAACAGGGGGGTTGTATGCTCCCTGCGCTCCGCTCCTGTTAAAATCATGGCTGCCGAGCGTTGGACTAGTTGGAGCTTCCGAGCTGTCTTCAAAGGCAAGCCCACATAGAGAGCGTTGCAGTAGTCTAAACGGGATGTAACCAGAGCGTGGACTACCGTGGCCAAGTCAGACTTCCCAAGGTACGGGCGCAGCTGGCGCACAAGCTTTAGCTGTGCAAATGCTCCCCTGGTCACCACCGAAACCTGGGGTTCCAGGCTCAGCGATGAGCCTTTCTTTCATGTGAATTTGAAAACCTTTAAAGATGGAAAAAAATCAACAAACTAATTAAGCATGTAAATTCAAAGATTTTTAAGCACTAGGGGAAACTAACAACCCCAGCTCTAAACTTTTTGTAATATTCATAAATCATGTAATACTTCAATGTAAATTTTGGTGGTTTAAAAAAATTCTAATTAGAATCCGTTCATAAAAACATTACACATTGTATGTGAGATAATGCATGTTTTTATTCTTTTACATACTAATGGCTACTGTATTTTATAGATATGCTGCTTATATTTCATTCACTAACTACTACGTATCTTTCATCTTATACTGTGAAAAAAAGGAAGAAAGTAAACGATAATATCTAAAGGCAACCAACTGAAAGTTCTGTTAAGTGCTGTTTCCATTTAAGTTCATATGCTTCAAAAACATACCATACTGAGACACAGAAATGAAGTGCTTGAAAAACAAAAAAGTCGATCCTATCTAATCCATATCCATTGGTGTCATATAGCTGTCTATCTCTCTCCTAAGCAGATAATGCAGAAGCTTTCATGCTGTATGTGAACTGTAATTGATTTAGATGATTAACAGTTTGCTCTCTATTTGTTCAGAGTGAGATTGCAGACTGCTCCCTGGAGGCAAAAGGACAGTCAAAACAAGGAAACACTGAGGCAGGATGTTGACTCTAACTAACAAGTTTTGCTTTATGGGGCCTGCCAGTAATTCTGTCACTCGGCAGGGTGCAGCTCCTGAACACCATGTAGCACAGCATCCTTGCGGCAATAAGAATCTAATTAATCCTGCCTAACAGGTAAGAGATGAAAAGTGGGATGATTAAGACATGGAACTGAATTTATATTTGTATGTGCATTTAAACATCTACATTTTGAATCCATAGCTGGAGTTGAATCACATAGCCTACAGTGCAGGAGAATTCTATACCTGATTATTTTCTTGGCAGGGATGATGTCATTAAAAAGAACACTGCATATTTACCAAGTGTCTTAATATTTTCTTTGTCTAACCGCCCCCTCCCTCCCAAGGAATCAACTTGCTGTGGGGGAATTTAGTCCAACTCCCAATTTTCAACTACAGCATGAATTAAAAAAAGAAAGGCTGACAAAATTTACAATTAAAACTGCACAGCATCATATCACAAACCTATTTCCCCATATAATATCCCGGAACAATCCTATTACTAGACATATACTTGATTGGCAAAATGGTTTCCTAATGAGCCCATGTTTATGATATATATGTTTTGCAAAGCCTATGTACATGATATATGTGTTTGCAAATGAATGATGACCTCCACATATTTTTCATCCTTTCCAATCCCAAGGTTATGCATTAAATATCTTAACCACAATCCATCATGGGAGTTAGGTGTGCTTTAAACTCATTTAGATCCCTTGCTTGGCTAACCAAGTTCTGAAAAGCACCAAATACCGTACTTATTCCTAGCTAGCCCTTCAAATATGATAGATGAAAGATAATTCAAACCTGTGACAAGTTCTCTGATTTCCAAATCTGTGGCCTTGCGGAGTAATCGTACTAATGCTGGAATACCCCCACAGTTTTTCAAAGCAATTTTGTTGTCATCGTTGGCCTTCCCATACACCAAGTTCCTCAGAGCTCCGCAGGCACTACGGTGGACTTCTGTCATCCGATGGTCCAATAGGTCCACCAGCAATTGTATTCCTCCTTGTCTCCTTATCTGCAACAACAAAATCAAATCAAAAGGGTGAAAGGCTGCCCATGAAGTTTAGTGTATCATCAAATGTAGATCGGTTTGAGTGAGAATCGAGGATGTGCTAAGATAACAAAGTGCTGGACCAACTTTCTTTATTTCGAAGGTTAGTCACAAAAGGATAAATGTGTTTATCTGGTGAGGAAAGCAGTGATCAAAACAGCAAGCAATGAAAGAACTGCTTTGAAAAAGGAAACAAAACAAGCTTCCTGCAGAAATAAAAGACACCGCCTGACTTAATATTTGTTGTATTTCTGGAATATGCTACCTGTCATGAAAATTACTGCCAGGAACAACAGTTCTAAAATGCTTGTAATAACTATGAATTGACACTGCAGCTTCTACAGGCCTATTAATTGGAATGAGAAAAGGAGGAAATGATAGCTTTGCATTTATAAAAAGTTATAAAAACATAATTAAAAGCAAATCTCTAATTTAAGGGCAATGAAGTCATAGTTCCCCCTCCAAAAAAAAAAAAACCAACAACTTTTTATGCTTTGTTTAGATTTTATCAAGGGAAATGTATCAAAATGTAAAGTAGTCACAATGAAAACTGAGAGTGAAAGTGCAAAAGACATATTGAAAATAGATGAATTGTAAGTAAGCCAATTAAACCAGATTCGTTCTACTTGGCTGAAGACTTAGACAAGAAAGTGCATTTTGAAAAGACTGTGTATAATTTCTGGAGTCCTGTCAGTGCATTCCACTTAGGATACTGTGCTTTCCCCAGGACTGAAAAGATGGAGAGGAAAGGCAGGCAAAACCTGCCAAAGCCAAGCAGGCTATTCCTCTGATGTTTTACTTGGTTTATAGGTGCTGCCATTGTTATGCCAGAATAGAGAACCACTAGGATTCCTGATAATATAAACAATGCAGGTGACATAAACAATATCATTGTCAATAAGAGTAAACAGTACATACAACACTGGTGGCAGGTTTCCTCTAATACACAATGCCCAATGGGAAAGACTCCAGGGTAAAGCTGGTAGCAGGCTTATACCAGGTATCTTTTCTCAATCTAGTTAAGATAGTTTTCTTTTACTTTAAACTGGTGGCTTCATGTTTTAATAACATTGCATTAAGATGTTAGGCCACTTTGGGGTTTTAAACTGAAAATGAAGATTTCTTTCCCCTGGTGGAGCAATATGTTAAAACCTTGTGCCGGCAGGATTGAAGACCAACAGGTTCAAATCCAGGGAGAGCATGGATGAGCTCCCTGTCAGCTCCAGCTTCCCATGCGGGGACATGAGAGAAGCCTCCCATGTCCCCGCATGGCGTCGCCTGGGCAACGTCCTTGCAGACAGCTAATTCTCTCACACCAGAAGTGACTTGCAGTTTCTCAAGTCGCTCCTGACATGGAAAAAAACAACTCCTCAAGTTACGAAGAAGATAGGTTCTGTAGGTTTGTTCTTAAGTAGAATTTGCTTATAAGTTGGAAGGTAAATTTTTAAGTGTGCCTGTGTGGGTGTGTGCTCTCGGTGAAATTGCTGACTAAAAGGTCGGTGGTATGAATCTAGGGGGCAGGGTGAGCGCCCGCTGTTAGCCCCAGCTTCTGCCAACCTAGCAGCTCGAAAACATACCAATGTGAGTAGATCAATAGATACCGCTCCTGCGGGAAGGTAATGATGCTTCATGCAGTCATGCCGGTCACATGACCTTGGAGGCATCTACAGACAATGCCGGTTATTTGGCTTAGAAATGGAGATGAGCACCACCCCCTAGAGTTGGACATGACTGGACTTAATGTCAGGGGAAAACCTTTACCATATATATCGTTACCATATATATATCTACACACATAAGCATTGGATAGCATAGGAAAAAATTAACATTCTTGTTTGATTTGCTGTCTGTACCCATTCAGAGATTTTACCAAAGTTTCTGTCTATGTAATAATTGGATTTTGAAATATTTGGCTTGCTGTGTACACAAGCATTGGTGAGAAAGTTTCAGTGGAGATACCTTTCCCTCATGAGAACTCTTTCAGGAGTTAATTTATTTATTATTTATTTATTTACTTTGCTTATATACCGCTGTATCTCAAGCCCGAAGGCGACTCACAGCGGTTCACAAACAGTAAAAACAGTAGAAACAGCAGAAACAGCAGTGGTTCCATACAACATATAATTTCCCTTCTTAGGGACAGTTTCCTCTCCATGTTTTCTCACTCCTGTTCTTAACTACGAGTCATTTATAAGCTGGATGTTTGTAACTTGAGGACTGCATGTAAAGTCATCCCTCCACATGGTAGTTTTGCAGATTTGATTATTCAATGAGGCAATCCCAGCACCCCACACACCATCTCAGTGGAAGCAAAGCTTCCCCATCACATATGGGGAAGCATAGCTAGGCAGCTTGTCCCCACATTGGCCCTGTGGTTTCCAATGTGTTCTGGGCACTGTGTCATAGAATGCTTGGACTCCAGTGAATTGACAGGGCCCTGCTGGAAGTGAGTCTGCATTGTGTGATGGGCAGTGTGGAGCTCTGTCAAGCAGCTGAGCTGCAAGCATCCTAGGATGCTTGCAGCCTATCGTGTGATGAAGTCCTTAAACGTGGGGCTATAAAAATGTAAGGTCCTCTATTCTATTAATGTGGATCCAAGGATTATCTAGAGTTTGCTCCACTATCTATAAAATAAGAAATATCTATCCCTGAAATTTGAAGCAAACCCTTATATGGTAGTGGTGAATGACATAAAAACTATGTCAAGATTGTTGCGCAGCAGTGGATTTTACCCAGCGTCCAAAGTCCAAATGCAATAGACTTACAGACAAGAGGAAAGATGAACAGAAAAATCTTTACTCTTTACTCAGCAGAGATGAAACATAAACTTGTAATGTTGCATACAAAAATCAAACAATGCAAAAAACTTGCATAGTCCTTGTAAATAACACAAAATAAGGCATCTTCATCTTAAATCAAATGAGAGAGCAAAACATAAACCTTGAGTAAATAGCTATTCCACCATAGCCTCCTTCAGAGTAGCTTCTCCATGCTGCTCCCCAGAGCAAAGCCTTTGAGCATAGATCTCCGCAGAGAAAAAGCTCTCCAGCTCTCCAACACCGACACCTACACTGTATTCTAAAAAAACCCATACATATATACCCCACTGGGTGTGGCCCAAGCTTGCTGGTTGATCTACATTACCAGCTGTACATAATTACCATCATGAGATTTTTCTTCAACACACACACACACACATACACACACACACACACACACACGGTCCTGCTATGACTTAGCACAACAAAGATTATGCACATTAATGCATTTAGATATAATCTGGCTTTCTTTTAAATGGGTGAAGATAGTAGGTGGGGAGAGATTGTTCAGTATTTTAAAAACATAGTGAGACCTGTTACCATTTCTTAAATATGCCTCAATGTTTTAAGATATCATAACAGCCTGCAAAAAAGTAACAAGTTCTGTTAATGGGCAAATACACTATATAAGAGGGTATACTGGAAAGCACATTCAAGCAGAGTAATTAAAAAGTTGATTGAGGAACATAAAGAGAAGAACCACACCCCTAAGAACTGTGTAAGAAGAAATACCCAATTTCTTCCCATATTTTCTTCTTCAAAATGGTAACAGCTTATACAAGCGAAGGAATATTTTTACTTGGCAAGCAGTAAAGACATTGCATTCACCTTCCTCTGCCTCCTCACTTTCGCCTTTCACTGCCTGTGATAAGTACCAGCCAAGGCACTTACTCATCCTAACTGCCGGGAATGAATTACAGAAGGGTGTGTAAGTGGCTGTGCAGCCTGTAAGCCTACTGCTCCATTACTGTTCTGTTACCTGTCTTTGAGTGAGCATCAAGGTCATTCATTCCATTTAGAAATGTAAGAGAGCTTGAAAATCCTACAAGTTCCATATAACTTGTTCATCTCTACTATAATGGAGAAGGACTAACATGTACAATCAACAGTTCCTCTCATTTTTAAAAAATCAGATATGGGCAACAAATAAGCAAACTACCTATTTGGAATCAGTTCAGAATGAACCCCTTCTGTTCTTCCTGTCAAGCTTTTGTTTCTTAGAAAGCTATGATTCCTTTGAAACATGCCAATTGCTGTAGCCTGGTCAGATTCTGAGTGCTCAGAAGATGAGGAAGGGAATGCTTTAATAGATTTAAAGGGCCCAGAGGAGGATAGAAGTGGCCTGGAGAGAGTTGTTTTGGAATCTCCTGGCAGTTCCCATGAGACTGGAGAAAGTGGTATCAGTTCTCATGAGAACCAGAAGTGCAGGCTGAGAGAAATGTGGAGACAAATGTTCATCCAGGTCAAGGTGCTTGGAAATTAGGAGACAGAGTATGCAACAAAGACAGACTCATTTTTCCCAGAGGTTTAGAGAAAAGGAGAGGAAAAGCAGGTGTGTGAGGAATGATGTAATGGGAGGGGCTGAGGCCCTTTAAAGTGGTTCCTGCTGGTACAATGCTTTGTGAGAGCAACACTGTATTCAGGTGAACAGTTTTTGGTTCTTGGCTCTACGTTTTTGGAATTCATGTACTCAAGTTTCAAAGTTTGTTCCTGTTTCTAGTTCCTGTGTGACATAGGTTGCTTGCCTTGGATTGCTTGCCTTGGATCCCTCCCCCCCTATGAAGGCCTGTTTCTTTGACCCCATTTTTATGAGCTCTTCCTCACAAATAATCTGCTCCATTCCTATCTCCCCCTGAGTGTTTAGTATTTTATCCTGTACATGTGGCCTGCTCACTGTCACTGTGATTGTGAAATGATTTTTATTGTATTTTATACTGTATACTCTATTCTCATGTTTTATTTATTTTATTGTGTTGTTGTGTTATGCCTTGGTTTTATTTTATTTTATTGCAATGTGTTGTTGGGCTAAGTCACCCCGAGTCCCTGTTGGGGAGATGGTGGCGGGGTATAAATAATAATAATAATAATAATAATAATAATAATAATAATAATATTCATGCCATCATGTTTATGGATATTTCTGTTGATTGATTCTTGAGACTGTATTTTGAAAGGATTTTGGACTCTTGGCTATCTTGGAAATAACTTTTGGAACTTTGATTCTCCTTTTGGGATTGCCTTATTTTTATATACTCTTCTTTAAATAAACTTTTACTTACTGGATTATCTGGACAGAGTGTAGTTTGTGCTGAAAAGTGTTTCAGGGCTCTAGAGCAGCACTAATCTCATTGCAGGGGCTGTTTCAAGGAATTACATAGGTGGTATTATATAGCAGGGATTCAAATCATGTAATCATCTAGATGTTGTGGGACCACAATTCAGCACAGCCAAGAGAGCCAGTGTTGAGTAATGTTGGAACTTGCAGTCCTATGATATTTGGAGGGCTGCATAGCTCTCATATCCTGTGTCACGGCATATGCTTCACATCAGATTTCTACATGGGACGTTCTGTTTCTAGCACTTTCTTAATAAATTGTGATTCCTATTTGCCTTTTAGAGATAGATGTTTTGTTGATATTCACACATACAACACAAATACAAATGCAATTGAGAGTATTCACCTTTTAGCATACTTCCTTCAGTAAAAAGTAAAAAAGGTGCAGAGAACAGTTGCACTTTGCCACCTGCATAAAAACAGGGGAATGCAGGCTCGGCAAATGCTGGTATACTGTTTTCATCCAGCTTGTTAGACTGGTTCCAGATTCTTCAGGAGTTTGGGTAAAACTCTATTGTAATTACTTTACCAACACAGATGCTTTTAGATGCCAGTGCAATACTTTTTGTTGCAGAATCAATGGCAACAGCACAGAGAAGAAGAAAAGAGGTCTCAGCAATGTACAGAAGCAAGAAAGATAAGGAAGTGATCCTTGGAGTTGAAAATAATTCAATCCTTGGGATAAAAATAAACTGTCATAAATCCATGAAAACGTCCCCAATGCAGTGCAATGCTGAAAAGTCTGCTATGGGCAGTACTCCTTCTTGTAAGGAATACAGAAGAAAACATAAGAAAAATGCATGGAGAAAGAAAAGTACTTTTCATAAAGCAAGATCCACTCTAAAAAGAGTTTATTAAAAAGAGAGAAAGAACTTGCTTCCTTCCACTAGGCAGAAGAAGTCAAATGAAAACAATATTAAGCTGTCTATTACTCTGTTATGCCCCCAGAGACATCGAGCTGAGGGACAAAAGCTGTCAAAATGAGGAATAGTCAGGGATAAAATACTATGAATTGACCAGTGGCTAACCTCTAGCTCTCTAAGAAAATGCTGCAGCCTATTTTGCAAGAAATCAGTCTCTTAGGCTGAATCTACACTGCTATATAATCCAGTTTCAGAATGCAGATTCACTGCATTGGATTGGATTAGATGGCTGTGTAGATTCAGCCTCAGTTGTCCTTGGTAGATAACAGTAAATTCAAAGTGACAAGGAAATAAGCTTAGTATGAGTTGGCCTTCATTTATACATTTGGGATTAATCCACTATCTTTATCAAGTGCTTTACATCATTTTTTTATTCAGAAGTATGTGTGTGAGTCCTTCCATCCATATTGGGTTTGCCATATATGGTGGTGGTTATCAAACCACACCTACCTGCTATAGTCTTTTTTCCCAGTTGGGTTCTTTAAAAAAATGGGAAACACATTGGTGCTTATGTGAGTTGATTTAAGGAGTTTCACCAATATGTGGTGAGCCTGATTAAGATCACATCTGGCAGCATTTGATGCCTTTCTGATAGAATACAGCTATCCCTCACCATAGTACAAATGGCTAACCAAAGAATTAGAGCATTAATGTAAATAACAGGAATTTTATTATATTCTAAAAAAGAAGTGATAGGAATGTGGCCAGTCTACAGCTTTAATTTATGAGAATGAACCTGATGTGTCTAAGTAAAATAAGTGTTTGAACGGTTCTTTTAAGAAAAGTGATCAAATACTCTCTGTTTGTATATACATGGAGGCCAATACCCAACTTTTAAGTTTAGCTAGTGGAAGAAAAAGAATAGAAACACAGTAACAAAACAGTGAGACTGATAAGTTCAACTAAGTTCTTTATTTGGGCTTAAATCTTCAAACAAATGAATTAAACACTTTATAACCTTGGAAAACCGGTAGCTTCCTCAATCTGCCAAGGGGCAGGCAACTGATGGTAAACTGTTCCTTTCTTCTTTAGGGAAATCCTTTGACCCCTCCCTGGGCAATCTTTCTTTACCTTACTGGCGTGAGGCCCCTACTCCCGGCTCCAAACTGCTTTATGGATAGCCTGAGTGGTCCCTTACCAAGCAAGGTTCCTGTAGATCTGCCAAGCTGAAAGGTGTCCTTTAGTTTCTCCACAAAGGCTGTAGGAACTATTTCTTTACTCCCCAGCAGAGTTGTGGATCTATTTCTTTGACCCCCAGCAAAAGCTGTGAGAAGTGTGAGAGAGACCCACACGTCCTGCTGTTAGGCTCCAAAACAGTGAGACTGAACAAAGGTCTTTCTTTGCCTCCAAAACCCTGGGAAAAGGGGCGGGTCTAAAGATTCTAACGATGATTGCCAAGTTGTTGGCCCTATGATTGCAACCTGAGGGAAGCTACCTTATTGCAAAATTCATGGCTTAAATAGATTCATGCAAACTAGCAGTGCAAGAAAAGGAATTCAAATCTCCTGGCACTGCCATGCCAGTCACTAAAGCTTTGCATAAGGAACAGAGCATTGTATTTGGCAGTACGCTTGGGCTTTACCTGAGAGCCTCATAGTTTGGCTACATGGCAAAAACCAACAAAACAAAACACTAAAACACTATTAAAGAAAATATAAACCAACGGCCTGTTTTCAAATGAGTAGCTCGAAAAAGTGGCATGTAGTATAATGTGAAAATGTGGGCAAGATTTATTGAAAACCCATTTATCTGAAACATCATGGCTTAATTTAGCCTCATTAGCACACTAATTTGTTTCAGGTTACAAAAAGTGCTGGATCAATTTAAGCTGAAAGTAAAGTGGAATGGTATGCAAATTGCTGCGCTAGATGAAAATGTTTTAATTTGTTTAGGAAATTTGAATTATGATTGGAAACCTAGGTGCTATTTTTAAAAGATTTCCAACGCTGTAATTAAGAATGCATTCATTCAGGTAGCCACACCAACTTTTAAAAATATGTACACATAATTTTATAAAAATCTAGTCCATGGTTTATAAACCATACTGTATGTATATACTATGTACCATTGTATTTCTTATATTGAACGGATGTAGAACAGCAATATGAACAATGATTTGTTTGATTATTATCTCTCAGCCTGACAGTTCTCTTTTTAATAAAGCTTTTAATGTGTATAGCTTAAAGCTGGGTGCGGTGAAGTTAAGTTACAATTAAAAACAATGTGCAGAGGGATCTTGTAGCACTTCAGAGATTGAGAGAATGAAGTTGATAGAATAGGATTTTGTAGACTTACAGTCTGAAGAAGTAGACTTAGGACCTCCTCACACTGAGGTCCTCAAGCTGAGGGACAGTGGGGGCATCAGTGAGGCAGCGGGGCAAATTCAGTGGGTACTGGGGAACCATTGTCCCACACCTTTCATCGCCTCCTTCCCCATTTCATGGGGGAAATTGTTGCTGCCCAGCTTCTCCCTGCACTTTCCCTGGCTTAGCTAATGAGAACATGGGAAGTCTCTTGTGTTCTCTGGGCTCCATCCTAGGAAGCTTATAGGACAGAGTGAGGACACAGCCCCACCAGAAGTAGCCCTGCATCATGTTGGGCTCCATCCTGGAAGCATCCTAGGACAAAGCCCAAACCTCATGTGATGAGGTCCTTAGGACGAATCTATAGAAGTAAAAAAACAACCACCCTACAATATTGTCCTGAAGCTGGTGATAGCAGTATTCACAATACATTGCAACTTCCAGCAAGCATTTCTATTGCTCAATCCAAACGTGCTCCAGAGTAAAAGTTGGGGGATACGCCAAGGTTTGTAAGAAACTCAGGAGTATCCTTGGCTTGAGGCTATGTGGACAGCTGGGTCAGCTCCATTTCAGCTTGATTCATTTCCACATGAACCCACTGCACTCTTTCCCTGTGTTGATCAGTAAAAGGAAGGAAATTGGTTGTCCTCCTGTGGCCCCTGCACTCCTCACCAGGCAGCAATTCTCGGAGAGTCATATCTGCTGAGGTCATAACCCAGGTGTCTAACCATGTGATCAACAAGGACGAGACTGCTTTACCCGTCCATGTTAATTTCACAAGACCTCCGTTATGACATCAGTAGATGTGACAGGTGATTTTCAGGCTCTTCCAGAGCTGTTGGTTGGTGAGGAGTGGAAGCTGCAACATGAGGTAAAGGGGATGGGCAAGAAAGGCAGGACAATCTGGACACATGGCCCCAGATTCAGCAGGTATAATGCTAGATCTGGGACAACTTCAGGGCACAAATGCCCTAGATTATGTTGCCCTGTGTAGACATACAAAACATCTACAAAGCTTATGCTACCAACTTCATTCTCACATTCTCAAAGTTACTACAAGAACTCTTTGTGCATTCATATTCCAAACAAACACAGCTATTTCCTTAATCTCTATCCTAGTTGTTTAGATGCCCAGTGAAAGCACCTTGGTTAATTATTTAGATCTCCATATCTCTTTAACGGGGGTGAGCAATGCCCGAGGAAATAAAATCATTAGTGTAATATACTTAAAGACCTTCATATTACAGGAGCATAATCTCATTAAAGCATGTTTGTTTTAGAAATTCTGAAACACAAATTATGAGCATCCAATGAATGTCTGACTAGGGAACTTGCTTCAACTATGAAGGGAATAAAAAAAGGAAAGGATAAACAAAACGAAACAAAACGAATTATCATCAAGTGTATCTACACATAGCTATATGAAATCCAACAGCATTCCTCATGATCTTTACATATTGGCTGATTGCCAGGGTATAATCTTTCTTACCCAAGTTATACTTCTGTAACTTTGATACCACTGTGTAAGTCCACTAGGAATTTCCCTGGTTTAAACAAATCATAATTCTAAGTCACAATTCTCACTCAAAATGATCTAGTTGTAATTTAAACTGTAATGATAAAACGATGATGAAAAACTGACAAAGTGTATAGAGCATAAAATATTCCTCCTCTTGAGAGACACAATGTTTAGATTTAGTCTACACTACATTGCACAAGATGACATTTATTAATTCTCAATGTTGAAAAATGTAAAGGTCGAACATGAAATGAAGTATGCACTTTATCATCATCTAAGGAACCAAATGTCACATAATTGTGTGGCATGAACTAATTCTCTAAGATGAATGAGAAATTATACTCCAGTGTCTTGCAAGCATTGCTAAATGGTATGCTTCAAGGTGTCTTTTTTTTCAAGATGAATTTCACAAACATTAGCTTTGTCTTGAAAGAATATTAGCAAATGATGCAGATTAATGCTCTCCAGTTCTATAAATATAGGCAATAATTCTAGAGAAATCGAAAATGTATTCAGAATTGCAGAACAGCCTGGAAAATGTTGTTAATAAAGTGCACATTTCACATGGAAAAAATAAACTTTCTGCAGAAACTGAGCAAGTGTTGTAAAAACATTAGTGCAATCCCCTCCCTGGTCACATCAGTCTGAAGGTCCTATTTATTTTAAAACCATTAAGAATCGCAATATTGGTTCTTCTATATGTTTAGAACTCAACATACTAGTTAACATATTTTTGAAATGCAATCATAGCACATGACCTATGCCACATTATTTTAGAAATATGGACCTGGCAGGTCTGTAGATATTTTCCTGGTCTAGGACAGAAGCTTCAGCAGAACCAAATTTTCTGATGACATCTATATCTAAAAGCTGTTCTGAGGGGTGAAGGTAAGAAAATACAATGGATTTGTTCTTTCCTATCTCATGCTTCCTCATCTCATGTTTCCCATTCAAGAATATGCAAACTCAAATGCAGAGATGAGGAAAGACAGGAAAGTGGAACTGCATATCACTGAAGGATAATCTGCAGTTTTTCTTATTTCTAGAGTGTTAGAAGTGCCTGCCATGCATTCTCAGTTTTCATTACAAACAATAAGGGTACATTATGATCCCTGTATTTTAAATCATGTTGGGATATGCTATTTTTCCTAAAGGAAAAAAAAGAAAAATGCAGATGTTTGAATGAATGCATCAGAAGGATGAGGCAGTGCAAGATGGACATACAGACATACCTCAATTAACATAGCTCTAGCTGAAAGTTTTTTGTGTGTGTTCTGTGCAAGGCAATAAAGCTTGATGACCTGAGAAAGAATGGGATTTTGCTCTAGATGATCCTACTTTTGCTGTGTGTGTTTACATATGCCACATGTAAAAAGCAAAAGAAAAAGGTGAAGCAGATAAGCTTGATTCAGCAGCAACCCTGGGATGCTGAAAAAGCATAGATATATAAGCCTTGTTACCAGAATGGAAATGATAAAAATGGAGGCTGTTGAAAGAAAATGAATTATCCTGGGATGCATTTTGGAAAAAGCTTTTAAGTGGTCTCTAGAAGATCTAGGATTTTGATTACTTATACAAGGTTTATCTAACCTGGTTATTGAAATTCATAATGTGCATAATGTTAGTTTTGAATATAAACTTTGCTGAAACATGTTAGACATGTTTTTGTGGTGTTGGAACCTATCTTTCCATTCTTTCCTCTAGTACTAAAGTTTCTGTTAACACATCTACTTTGTTAACATTGCAGTTGAGAAGTAGAGATTAAGAGAATAAATAATTACTTTAAATCACAAACTATGTTTAAGTATAGCTTACAGCCTAAGCCTTTGGCTGGTTATTCGGAAACAAGCGCCACTGGGACGCTGGCTACACGGACACACAAAACTGTACTCACCTCATACTGATTCATGGTGATTCACATCCCAACTGGTTTTTCGGCTCTTAAAACATTTTAAAAAGAACTGCCTTTTGCGCCATGTTTTGGCCAAAGATTCAAATAAGTTCACATATATATTCAAGGGTATGACAATGGGGGGAAGCAAAGTGGCCACTGCTGTGTGGTCATCAATAGTGTGAATGGGAAGCCTTTTTCACAAGCAAGTTCATATTGAGGTGACTTTGCCCAAGGACATGTGTGGCTACTTAAGATTACATCATGTGATGTGATTACTATGTGTGGCACTAGAGGGGCAAACATAGAGTCCATGAGAATCCAAGAAATACAGGGCGAATGAGTGTTTTCCAGGTGCAAACATAGTCCACATTTTATGGGGATGATGCCCAAATGAGGGTGTACTGAATTGTATTATTAATTATTCATTAAACCACAGCAACAAACTATCCTGAAACCTTTCTCCTACTTTTTGTGCATCTATAGTGGCTGTTAAAAGAACAGGAAAAAAAATCTAATGATAAAAACTTCAAATATCTCATTTTTGTGATGTTTTGCTCTGTTTATAAGTGTTGATATGTACTATGTATTCTTGGTGATTTAACATCCAATGTGATACTATATGTGTTATAAACATACTGGCTACAGTAACAGATGGCTTAGTTTAGTCCCATTGAGATCACTGGAATGCACCCTGTGTAGGGCTGCCTTTGGAAAATATTTGAAAACTTCAATTGGTCCAAAGAGCTGCTAGTTATTAATGAACAGCTCTACTGACTGACAGTCTTTTTCTGGGCACAATTCAAAGTGCCAGTGATGATCTAAAAAGCCCTATATGGCTTGGGTCCAAGCAACTTGAAAACATCAAGGGAGGGCGGGGTCCTGCACTCTTTATCTGTCCATCTTCTCAAGCTTGTTTGGTGTGAAGATGGGAAAGGGCTTCCTAGATGGCTTCTCCAGACTTCTTGAAATGTCCCCCTAGAGAGGCGGACATTCCCGTCCTTGCATTCTCCCCATCAGTAAGTTGACACATTCTTATGTTGACAGGCTTTCTAAAAACTGACTTAAGATAGGATTTAATAGTATGTTGTGCTGTTTTATAGCCTTTTGATGGTTTGACCCTTATAATTATTCATATCTTGCTTTTTCTTTCTAAAAAGGGACCCAAGGTGACCAATTAATATGTAACAAAATTTGAAAAAAATCTGTTCCTGGTTTGAAACTGTTATTTCCAGTTTAATTGTGTGGTGCAGTGTTCCCTTGCTACTTCACAGTTCACTTTTTGCGGACTCACTGTTTCCCTTCCTTGCTACTCACCGGGCCGAGTCCTGGTTCTGCCATGGGGACGTGGCCTGGTGAGTAGCAAGCAAGCAAAGGAGGATGGGTGACCGAGGGAGGGAGGGACACAAAGGCAGAAGCAGTGGCAGAAGCAGGAGCCTGGCTGCCTCTTCCAGGCTCCTGCTTCTGCCGCTGCTTCTGCCTTTGTGGCCCTCTCTCCCTTGCTTCCTCACACACCCGTCCTCCCTCGCTCACTCACTAGTCACAGGGCCGAGTCCTGGTTCTGCCACCAGGACCCAGCCTAGTGAGTAGTGAGCGAGCAAGCAAGGGTGGGTGAGCGAGCGAGCGAGTGAGCGATGGAGGGCTGCAAAGGTGGAAGCAGCAGCAGCAGCAGGAGCCTGGAGGAGATGGCCAGGCTCCTGCTTCTGCTGCCACTGCTGCCCTCACTTGCTCACTCACCCACCCTCCCTTGCTTGCTCACTCACAGAACCAGGACTCAGCCTGGTGAGTAGCAAGTGAGGGGGTGGGTGGGTGAGTGAACAAGCGAGAAGGGTGGCAAAAGTAGATGCAGCTGCAGAAGCAGGAGCCACTGCTGCTACCTTCCCTCGCTCACTCACTCACCAGGATGGATCTCAGTGGCAGAACCAGGACTCTGCCCGGTGAGTGAGCGAGCGATGGAGGAAAGGGCAAGGGAGCGAGTAAGGGAGGGCAGGGAGGGTGGCAAAGGTGGCGATGGATAATACGAAGTGTCAGATAAGCGGAAGTTGGGCTCTAGTGTATATAGAGTCCCTACTTTGTGGATTTTCACTTTTCGTGGGTGATCCTGGAATGTAACACCCGCGATAAGTAAGGGAACACTTTACTTATTTTCAAAGTAGTTTTTATACACCAGAAACTTCATGTTGAATTGGTTGAGACTCTGTGAGATATTAATTGAAATCTAGAGCAAAACGCGTTGCAGGATGTCCCACCAAAACAAAGTTTGGGCAGTTTAATAAACTTTTCCCATGTTTTTATGGTAGAACTGATTAGAAAACAACATTTATAAACCAATCACAGTGCTCTGTGAGGGAAAAAAATGTTGGCTTTGTGTATGTTAGGCTGGGGTGAGAGAGAAAGGGAGAACTGTTGACACAACAGTTGGAGTGAGTCTGTTAGTATATGAAAGTTCAACACAGGAGAGCCAGCACTGTTTCATTTATTTTGTCTTATTGTGTGGTGCATTTAAACAGGAATATTTTGGTGGATATGGTTGTTCATTTCCAGCATATGACAACCTTAAGGTAAACGGGGTTTTCTTGGCAAGATTTATTCAGAAGTTGTTTTCTTATACCTTCTTCTGAGGCTGATGAGAGAGTGACTTGCCCATGTTCACTCCATGGGTTTCTAAGGTGGAACAGGGATTCAAACCCTGGCCTCCAAAGTCATAGTTTAGCACTTAAACCACTATGTCACATTCGTGTGTAGTGCCATCGGCATGTCTTGATAAATAAAAAATTACAAATACCGCTCAATCAATATGGTGTCATCTGCATATGTTTGATATTTCTTCCTCCAGTTTTCATGCCTCCTTTCTCTGAGTCTAATCCCACTTTCCATATGATTCTGTGTGAAAAGTAATCTGATTGGATGACTCAGGCTCACGGAAAGCTTAAGCAAGAATATAAAAAATAAGGAACCATAATATATGGTTTGCATATAGTTTTTGAATTGATTTTAATACTTTGAATGTTTTAACTGTATACGTGGTTTAATTGTTTTCTCAGTCTTATACTTTTATTAATGCTCTTGTTTCAAATATGTTAGTTACCCTAAGTTCCATTACTGGGAGAAATGCAACACGTTGATGAACAATAGAAATAACAAATACATAAAACTAATAACAACTAGATTGGAAGTTAATGCTTCAGCACACAAAGCCATCCAAGTACTTATTTTCTGATAATATGTGTCTATGATGTTATTAAAACAAACAGAATTTAAATCAGAGAACAGAAGAGCTGCTCAGAGAAAAGCACTGAAGGAAAGTTATGGCTACTTCTAGGTTTGAAATTAAATGACATTACTGCTAAGAGGATCCAAAACAGCAGTTCATTTTTAAGCAGCAGCATTTCTTCTGAGAGGAGTAGACTGGATTTATCCAGGCAGGATTTTAATTAGGACAATAATTTGACTCAGGACATCCATTATAAGGCATATGAACATTTATTCCCTAAAGAGTGTTGTTATTCATTGTTAATACTGACTCACGTGAACCACTTTTCCCCTTCTCCCATATAATACCTTTAGCCCTTTAAAATTATGGCAGGGTAACATTTAGGATGATGATATGCAACAGGAGGGTAGCATTTTAAGCAATTATAATCCTGTCCATTGGAAGCAGCACCACACAGCAAATTGCACAGATATGGTGGAAATGGATGGAAAAGGCCAGAATTTTATTGACTGCAGCTGTAGGTAGGTTTGGCAAAATTCTGTATCCAGGAAGTGACCAACTCATTCCTAGAACCTTTGGGAAGTCAGGAAAGTTTTCATGGTGCAAACCCTTTGCATAGTGCATCTGGCAGCAGAAAGGTGAAGGGCAGGCACATGCCTTTGCCCAGCTCAAGGGCAGATCTCTGCCCTGCAACTTCTGCTGCTAGATGGACCATTAAAATATCCCTACCACCCTGCACCTTCTGAATTCCTCAATGCAGAGGTGTCAAACCTGTGGCATCCCAGAAATTTTTGACTCCAACACTCAGAAGCCCTAGCCAGCTTGTCCAATGGCCAGGAATTCTAGAAACTGAAGTCCAAAACACCTGAAGGGACACAAGTTTGTCACCTCTGTCTTTGGGGAACTCCCAATGCTGCATAGTGACTGAAAGACAGTGCTAACAGATGTCTCAGAGTCAGGACCCATGGTGGCCACCCTCTAGCTTGGACTTGTTAGCCAATGGACTCAAATTTCAGTTTTAAACCACCAGCTGGTGTTTCCCTCGGCATATTTTCCTCCCAGGACTGTACTGGGCTTCAAAAAAACCTGGCAGGATGATGAGCTGGAAGTCATTTACAAACCCATAAAATGATAATTAAATATTTAACATGCCTTTATAACAAGATAAAGGCATAGCAATGACAAACACACATATAAATGACAAGCACACATATAAAATTCTCTAAAATCTCTAAATTTGGCATCCTATGCTATGCTATTGTTGAAGGCTTTCATGGCTGGAATCACTGGATTGTTGTAGGTTTTTTCAGGCTATATGGCCATGTTCTAGAGGCATTCTCTCCTGACATTTCGCCTGCATCTATGGCAAGCATCCTCAGAGGTAGTATAGGTACAACAACCCTATACTATGCTATCTCTCACTGAAACCAGAGCATTTCTGCTTCTTCTTTTTCAAGGCCAGAATACCTCTCTTTTTCTCCTAGTTCAGGCCATCCAGAATATTTCCCCAGTACACTGCAGAGCCATATGCAATGTGGATCCAAGCATACTTTGCCAGACCTATTATCCCAAACTTTTCCATTATTTTGAAACTTTTAGCAACAGGTAGCATATCGAAAATATGCTATGACTTGGAAATTAGGACCTAGTTTGCATACAGAAAACTAGCGATGAATAGGGACTCCAAACTAGATTAAAACACAGATAGTATAGAGACTACACCCTGGTTTTACCCTGTGTTTTAAAACCCTATCAAATTAATTAGGTTACCATAAGTCAACAAGCAATGTGAAGGCCCAACTGCTCACGCACACACTCAAATTGTAGGTTTGCTCTGGAGTTTGGGGGATGTTTCAAAGCATGGTTCTAATGCAAAACTACATCAAACCACTTTACTCCACAGTGGGGGTGGGAAAGTATCATGTGGATCCCCAGGAGTGACCTCTTGCCCAAATCAGGGTATGTGGCCTATGTAGATGTGCCCTGAATAGCTGTTCTACTCACACGTGAGACCATGGCTAATGATTGGGAAATATTACATTTACAGGAGGCTTTATGTAAATACAGTTTCAGATAAAATGTAAGGAAGGTACCTTAGCGGCTGAATGGTTTGCATAGTTTATCTTCCCCCCCAACCCCCCCTCCACATAGTAAAGCAATTTCAAAACAGGAGAGAAAACATGTAAGTCTTAAGGGACACTATGTAAACCAATAGTAACACTCCAGATATTAAAACTCCTTTTTTCAGTGAAAAGAAAAGAAAAACCTCTGCTAGGATAATTATTATAATTAAAAGTAAGCATGCTCTATGGGCTAAGTTTTTAGGACAGTCATTTTGGAGGAATGTAAGATAGAGTACTAAAGAATAAAACCCTGCAGAACCAGCACATCTGGTAATGGGATTGTTTAATTTTGCAATAGTAACATAGCATTTAGATGATAATTTCACTTGGAAAGGAAAAAAAAGCTCCTTAGTCTGAAAACAAATATATGGCAACAAGCAGATGGAGAGAATATAGGAACACTCATTTTGGTTGAATGGTCAGCAAGAGTCATCAACTCTTTAATGGGAGAAGCATCTCAATGGGAACTATAAAGGACTCACTTAGCAATGTAGAGAGATAATAAGTGATAGTCAATGCGTACTCAGCAAGCTCTAGTCCTCTGGGAAACTTGGGAACTAGAAAACACCCTTCATAATATGGACGTTTTGTAGGCTCTCTGATTACGTCTTCTGGCCTAGATAACCTTGGATGTCTCCTCTAGCTCTTGCATTCCAAGGTATCTTTGAATGTAACAAGAAGCAGTGAGAAACAACTACAATGATACCTGAGCTCTTAACTCAAAATGTTCTTATCTCAAAGCAAATTTTCCCATTGAAATGAATCAAAATGCTATTAATCCATTCTGGCCCCCTGAAACACCCTCCCTCCATTTTTTGTTTTTATGTGTTTTTAAATAAAAATGTACTTTACAAATAAATGATGTTTTTTCTTCGTGGTCTCTGCGAATGCACACTTGTGGAGAGACTGCGCCTGCGCGGGCTCCAACGGAAACTTCTACATTTTAAAACTTTTCAAGTTTTGGCGGTAACCCCGCCCAGCCCCGGCAGGGGATAAAAGGGCGCCCCGCGCACACCGATCCAATTCCTTTTTTTCCGCCGCACGGCTCGCTTCAATACTTCTATTGTTGGATATTGTTAGATAGAGATTTCTTCGGGTTGTTCGACATTATTATGTCAACAACTCGCTTCAAAAGATGCGCGAATTGTCCGAGGAAGATCCCTGATTCGGACAAGCACGCTCTTTGCCTTTTGTGTCTCGGAGAGGCACACATCACCTCCTCGTGTCGTCATTGTCAATCGTTGATGGCACAGTCCCGTAAGAACCGGGTTCATCGGCTTCGATACCTCCTGTACCAGCAGACGTTGGCTCCGGCACCTTCAACATCGACATCGACGTCAGCTGCGGTACCCAGGCCTTCGACATCATCTTCGACGTCGAAGGAGGCATCGACATCAAAACCTGTCGATCCCTCGGCGGAGGCCGAGCCTCGCCAGACAAGGGCGAAGAAGGCAGCGCAGAAAAGGCCGAGAGCAGCTATGTCGACAGCTTCTAAGGCCTCAGTGTCGACAGCTTCCAAGGCGGCAAAGCCTACGAAGCAGAAAGCTCCATGTACGGTCATGACCGAGACCGTACGCATCCGACGCTCCTCGACTAGCTCAGTGGCGTCGGTGAGATCGATGAGGTCCACGAGGTCGACATCGGCGACTCCGCCATCTTCTACGGCGGTTCGTATCGCTTTTCGCCGGTCTCAGGAAGAATCTCGGCGTGCTTCCACCTCATCCTCCGTCCTGCCCACCCCGGGCAAGTCTCTGTCAAAGACAACACAGCCGCCGGCGAAGAAGAAGAAGACGATGCCGCCTCCATCCTCGTCTTCTTCTTCTTCCCAAAAGCAGACCACCGCCTCCTCGGCCACCTCGTCAGCGAGGTCATCGCCGTTGCAGTCTGCTCAACCCCAGCTGGCCCCTCAGCCTGCTCAGGAGCCACAACCGCTGCCAGAACTGCCTTTGGAACAACCCGAGTCCCCGGTGATCTCGGTGGACACGGTGATCGAGGCACCAACTCGACATGTGACAGCCAGACAGGAGCTTTTCCCGTCGGTCACGTCCTTGACAACTGTGATGGCAAGACAGGAGACTTCTCCATTGTTGGAGACTCCAGAAAGGGGCAGGCAGACTATGAGACTGGCCCGTGCCATTCAGGCCTCGGCCTCAAAAGCCCCTCCAGCGGCTCCACCGCAACGCCCAAGCCGGGATGTCTCCTCATCCCCTCCTCCCCAATCCGTGGCTGCTGATGACGAAGAGGAAGATGGCGAGTTACCGGGATCGGTACACTCGGGGTCCGTGTTATCTCTCGGGATCGAGAGATCACCAACTCATGATGCATATGAAGTGGATCCACCATCTCCCACGGACAATGTCCGAGCCTTTGCGGATCAAATGGCTCGCATGGCTGATGCTCTAGGCTTGGAGGTCAAACAGACTTCCAAGGCAGTACAAGACCCGGTGTTCAAGAGGGTGCAATCGGAGTCTCCACCTGCTCCTCTTCTACCCTTCCTCCCTTACCTCCTCGAAGTGATCCAGGGCTCCTGGAAGACCCCCTCCTCCATCCCTCCAACCTCCAAGAAAATTGAATCATGGTATAGAACGGATGATGAGGGCTTGGAGTGGCTGAAACACCATCCCGATCCCAACTCGGTGGTCGTGAAGGCGGCTCAGGGGTTCGGGAGGCAATCGTCGGCGCCGTCCGACCGTGAAGGGAAGAGATTTGACGCAGTAGGCAGGAAGCTCTACTCCGGTGCCCTCTTACTGGCCCGCATGGCGAACTATGGTGCTTGTATGGGCGCATACCAACAAATTCTCTGGGAAAAAGCAGCACCATTTTTCCAGAGAATGTCTGAGGAGGATCGCACTGCCCTTTCCACCCTGAGCCCAGGAGGCGAACTCTCTGGCGCATCATCAGATGCAAATGGCCAAACACACCAGGGACACTGCTGGCAAGAGGATCGCCCACGCCGTGGCAATTAGGAGGCATGCCTGGCTCAGATCATCCGGCCTTTCTACATCATCGAGGCAGGTGATCGAGGACCTCCCGTTTGATGCCCTAGGGCTCTTCAACGCCAGGACGGACGACAAGCTGAAGTCAAATCACGACTTCAAGACTTTGGCTTCTAAGTGCGGGTTCGAAATT
>NW_026847438.1:147672362-147682455 GCF_025583915.1 Anolis sagrei ordinatus
ATACTGCATTAATTCCAGCTTCCCTTCCTTCCTTGTACTCTCACACACATTCTCTTCATGAACCCAAACATACCAGGAATAATAACCACACAAAATCAACTAATCCAACGTTCTACAAAGTGGACAGCAATCTGCCAAAGTGGATAAAAGCATGAGGTTCAGAGACTCCTCCCTTGAAGCCCCAAAGCCCTACACTCTTGCGCGAAGCTCTAGATCAGGGGTCCTCAAACTAAGGCCTGGGGGCCAGATGCGGCCCTCCAAGGTCATTTACCTGGCCCTCACTCAGGGTCAACCTAAGTCTGAAACAACTTGAAAGCACACAACAACAGCAACAACAACAACAATCTTATCAGCCAAAAGCAGACACACACTTCCCATTGAAATGTGAATAAATTTATATTTGTTAAAATTGTTCTTTGCACTACAAATAAGATTAGTGCAGTGTACATAGGAATTCATTCATGGTTTTTTTTTCAAGTTATAATCCAACTCTCCAACAGTTTGAGGGATTGTGACCTGGCCCTCTGCTTAAAAAGTTTGAGGACCCCTGCTCTAGATCTTAACTAAAAAATGATGCTCTTATGTCAAAGCACATTGGGCCGAGCAACCGCTGTTAAGTAGAGGTTCCTCTGTATGTTTGTGTCTTTACACATCTTGTGAAAACGGAATTCTCCTCTCTCCTTTGTTACTAACATGTGATGCCAGGAGAAAGAATTTGAGACACCTTTCTGGATGTATGAATCTAGAGAGCTCTCAGTTTCATATGGAATCCAATGTACGGATTGGAAATTTTATAAAAATATGTGCTGAAATATAAATGTACATTCCTCTCATTCCATGGAAAGCCAATGGTGGTGTTTACATATCCTCAGAAGGGCATCTAAAGCATAACTGAAGTTCAATCAACATAGTAATAAAAATGTTTTGAAAGGGATCAAGTGGACAATTGTTCAAGGTGAACACAACCCACTTCTTTGTTTGTGGTTCTTTGATGCATGCCCATGACGATAAAGAAATAGGAATTAACAAGTCCCTGGCAGATCATATACTGTTGATGTGCAGCACTGGCTTGAAGGGTCACAAGTTGTCCTGGCCTGCCACAGTCAAACCATTAGAAGTCATATTTCAGACAATAAAGGAGTAGGGGAAAATGCTACCAGTTTCCTTCCACACATTCACTTTAGTTATATCTAGGGTGAAATCATGAGCAAAGATGTGTGAAGTGAATGAAAGCGAGACTCCCATTTAGAGAAGGGTCTCCTTAGGATGGAAGGCAAACAAAGAAATGAGAGGGATAGTTCACTAGTCACTGCTCCCTTATTTCACATCCTTATCCACTCTGCTGCCACTGTGGCTTTCATGGGTGAAATTAATTTCCCAGCATACAGGCAGGAGTCACTGATGCCAGAACCCGTTGTGACCTGTTGTATCATTGCCACTGATGGCAGGCTGCCATTTTCCCATCAGAACAAAATGATGTTGGCATGAGAAATAGCACAAGTCAATTCCTCTATAGGCTGAACTCAAACAAAGAAGTCAACTGTCTTTAAAATGACGAGAAATTGCTTCAGAAGAATGAACTCTCTGTTTAACAAAAACACTTCGAGAAGTGTATCTGTCAAATTTTTGAAAATGCTTGTTTAGTCCACCACACCATCATCTCTACTGTGGCAGAGGAAATTTTCTTCCTCGATTTTCACCTTCTTAATTTAAGTAACTCTTCCTTAACATCATTACACCACACACTTTCTTATAAGACTGAAAACCCCAGCTGAAAATCCTCTTATGGTGTTTTCATCACAAACACTGTTTATAGGTGTATCATATTATGCAAAACTCAGTTTTTCTTAAACTAATTTCTGCACAATGTACCAAGTTAGTGATGGGCAGAGAAGATATATTGCAGGAATCTGAGGTGGATTTTACATATATCCAGATCTTGAAGAAGTTGACTACAACTCACCAATTCTGTAATGTATTGTAAGAACTCAGCAGGAACATACTAGGGAGAGGAGAAACCTTCATTTTTGGAATACCTACATTTGCATATATGTATATAATGAGGTATCTTGGGAGATGGAACCCAAGTCTAAACATCACATTCATTTATGTTTCATATACACCTTATAGACATTGCCTGAAGGTAATTTCATACATTTTTAATAATGTTGTGCATGAAACAAAAAATCGTGTGCAGTAAACCACCAGAAAAGGTGTCACCTCTTCAACTACCCATGTGAACAATTTTCAATTTTGGAGTATTTCAAATTTCAGAATTCTGAATAATGGATGCTTAATCTGTACTGATTTACATGCAAATGATGTTGTGTTGTGCGTGATATTTCCCCCTCTTAAACTTAACGGGTATTAAAAATAATCTTTTGTCTAATGAGAAAGCTCACTAGTAAGACTCCCCTTCCAGATCTATTTTTAATCACAGTACTTTTTGTACCAAGGTCCCTAATAACAGCCTAGTCTTCAGTCTCCCCATCATCGTCTGATGGCTTAATTATCCAAAAACAGTATTATGTTTATTTTTAGGTTGTATTAGTGACATCAAAAGAAATAAAATCAAACTCAGCTGGATGGGCTGGCACACATTTTAGCCTGACTTTTGGGCCAAGTTTAGACCAATAATGAATTTCATTCAGTAGACTAGTAACTACAGTGGCTTTTGTGTTTAACCAGAGTGATTACTCACAATTAAGGGCATGCTTCTGAGCAACTGGCTAAATGTGAGCTGATTAATTACACTACTGCTTAATTAATATGGTGAAAGAGTAGTTGCTGTTGCTATATGCCTTCATGTTTATTGTGACATATGGCAACCTTATAATGGGGTTTTCTTGGCCAAGTGTATCCACAGGAGGTTTGCCATTATATTTCTCTAAGGCTGAGAGAATGTAATTTGCCCAAGGCTATCTAGTGGGTATATATGGTGAGCAGGGATTTGAACCTTGCTCTTTCAGAGTTCTACTCAAACCACTACATCTCACTAGCTCTCTGAAAGAGTGGTTATGTATATATTATGGTAATAAAAATAAATGTTGGATTCTTACTAGAGAAGTCAGGTAGGCAAGGATCTTGTACGCCACTACATTTAACCTACCTCATAAAGCTGGTTTGAACAATATGGGAAAACTGAAACATATCCTCTTATGAGGGGCATACTGTAGCATTAATGCAGTTTGACACCACTTTAACTGCCATGGCCCAATGGAATAATGAGAGTTGTTGTTTGGTGAGGCACCAGCTTTATAAAACTGCAACTGCTAAGGTTTCATAGTATTGAGCCATGACAGATAAAGTGGTGTCAAACTTCACTAAGTCTCCTGTGTAGATGCATCCTTTTAGAGAAAGGGTAGGGCAGGATACAAAGGTGACAATAAATGATGTTGTTGTTGTTCATTTGTTCAGTCGTCTCCGACTCTTCGTGACCTCATGGACCAGCCCGCGCCAGAGCTCCCTGTCGGCCGTTACCACCCCCAGCTCCCTCAAGGTCAGTCCAGTCACTTCAAGGATGCCATCCATCCATCTTGCCCTTGGTCGGCCCCTCTTCCTTTTGCCTTCCACTTTCCCAGCCTAATTGTCTTCTCTAGGCTTTCCTGTCTCCTCATGATGTGGCCAAAGTACTTCAACTTTGTCTCTAGTATCTTTCCCTCCAGTGAGCAGTCGGGCTTTATTTCCTGGAGGATGGAATGGTTGGATCTTCTCGCAGTCCAAGGCACTCTCAGAACTTTCCTCCAACACCACAGCTCAAAAGCATCGATCTTCCTTCGCTCAGCCTTCCCTAAGGTCCAGCTCTCACATCCGTAGGTTACTACAGGGAATACCATGGCTTTGACTAGGCAGATCTTTGTTGCCATTCTGATGTCTCTACTCTTTACTATTTTATCGAGATTGGACATTGCTCTCCTCCCAAGAAGTAAGCGTCTTCTGATTTCCTGGCTACAGTCTGCATCTGCAGTAATCTTTGCACCTAGAAATACAAGTCTGTCACGGCCTCCACGGTTTCTCCCTCTATTTTCCAGTTGTCAATCATTCTTGTTGCCATAATCTTGGTTTTTTTGAAGTTTAGCTGCAACCCGGCTTTTGCGCTTTCTTCTTTCACCTTGATTAGAAGGCTCCTCAGCTCCTCCTCGCTTTCGGCCATCAGAGTGGTGTCATCTGCATATCTGAGGTTGTTAATGTTTCTTCCAGCAATTTTCACCCCAGCTTTGCATTCATCCAGCCCCGCACATCGCATGCTGTGTTCTGCATACAAGTTAAAAAGGTTGGGTGAGAGGATGCAGCCTTGCCGTACGCCTTTCCCAATCTTGAACCAGTCTGTTGTTCCGTGGTCAGTTCTTACTGTTGCTACTTGGTCCTTGTACAGATTCCTCAGGAGAGAGACAAGGTGGCTTGGGATGCCCATCCCACTAAGAACTTGCAACAATTTATTATGATCCACACAGTCAAAGGCTTTAGAATAGTCAATGAAGCAGAAGTAGATGTTTTTCTGAAACTCCCTGCCTTTCTCCATTATCCAGCGGATATTGGCAATTTGGTGTCTCGTTCCTCTACCTTTTCTAAACCCAGCTTGAACATCTGGCAACTCTCGCTCCATGTATTGCTGGAGTCTTCCTTGCAGGATCTTGAGCATTACCTTACTGGCATGAGAAATAAGGGCCACTGTACGGAAGTTTGAGCAGTCTTTCGCATTTCCCTTTTTTGGTATGGGGATATAAGTTGATTTTTTCCAGTCTGATGGCCATTTTTGTGTTTTCCATATTTGCTGGCAAATGGCATGCATCACCTTGACAGCATCATCTTTTAAGATTTTAAACAGTTCAGCTGGGATCCCGTCATCTCCTGCTGCCTTGTTGTTAGCAATGCTTCTTAAGGCCCATTCAACCTCACTCCTCAGGATGTCTGGTTCTAATTCATTCACCACACCGTAAACTATCCTCAATATTATTATCCTTCATATACAGATCTTCTGTATAGTCTCGCCACCTTCTCTTGATCTCTTCAGCTTCTGTTAGGTCCCTGCCATCTTTGTTTCTTATCATACCAATTTTTGCCTGAAATTTACCTCCAATGTTTCTAATTTTCTGGAAGAGGTTTCTTGTCCTTCCTATTCTGTTGTCTTCTTCAACTTCCATGCATTGCTTATTTAAAAATAGTTCCTTATCTCTTCTGGCTAACCTCTGGAATTGCGCATTTAACTGGGCATATCTCCCCTTATCCCTGTTTCCTTTTGCTTTCCTCCTTTCTTGGGCTACTTCCAGTGTCTCAGCAGACAACCATTTTGCCTTCTTGGTTTTCTTTTTCTTTGGGACGTACTTTGTTGCCGCCTCCTGAACAATGTCGCGGACTTCTGTCCATAGTTCTTCTGGGACTCTGTTTACTAAATCTAGTCCTTCAAATCTGTTCTTCACTTCCACTGTATATTCGCTAGGAATCTTCGTGAGATCATATCTAACTGGTCTGTGTATTTTCCCTGATCTCTTTAGTTTTATTCTAAATCGGGCAATAAGAAGTTCGTGATCTGAGCTACAGTCAGCCCCAGGTCTTGTTTTCACCGACTGGATGGATGTCCGCCACCTTTGGCTGCAAAGGATGTAGTCAATCTGATTTCGGTGTTGACCGTCTGGTGAGGTCCATGTGTAAAGCCGTCTTTTAGGTTGTTGGAAGAGAGTATTCGTTATACACAGCGAGTTTTCCTGGCAAAATTCTATCAGCTTGCGTCCCGCTTCATTTTGTTCTCCCAGACCATGCTTGCCTGTGATCCCAGTTGTCATTTGACTTCCCACCTTGGCATTCCAGTCTCCTGTAATGAAAATAATGTCTCTTTTTGGTGTATTATCCAGTAGGTCCTGCAGATCCTCATAGAACTGATCTACTTCTGCTTCTTCAGCAGCTGTGGTTGGGGCATATATTTAGATCACTGTAATGTTGAAAGGCTTTCCTTGCACTCTAATTGAGATCATTCTGTCATTTTTTGGGTTGTATCCAAGCACCGCTTTAGCGAATTTCTTATTAATTATGAAGGCTACTCCATTTCTTCGATGTTCCTCTTGTCCGCAGTAGTAGATCTGGTGGTCATCTGATGTGAAGTGGCCCATTCCAGTCCACTTCAGTTCGCTGACCCCCAGAATGTCTATCTTTAGTCTTGACATCTCACCAATAACAACATCCAATTTGCCCTGGCTCATAGATCTTACATTCCAGGTTCCTATGGTGTGTTGATCTTTAGAGCATCGGATTCGTCGTTCACCTCCAGTACCGTCGGCCGCTAGCCTTCCTTTCGGCTTTGAGCTAGCTGCGTCATCACATCTGGGGCTAGTTGAACTTATACTCTGCTCCTCCCCAGTAGCATTTTGGCCATCTTCCGACCTGGGAGTCCCATCTTCCAATGGCATACCGACATATCTCTGGTTGTACTGGTCCATTTAGTTTTCTTGGCAAGGATACTGGAGTGGTTTGCCATTGCCTTCCCCAGGGATCACGCTTGGTCTGACCTCTCTGCCACAACCGTCCCGTCTTGGGTGTCCCTTCACGGTTTCACTCATGACATCATTGAGGTGCTCAAGCTCCAGCGCCCCGACAAGGCGGTGATCCTTTGCTGGAGGACAATAAATGATACGTTGTATTATTTCTTAAGTCAATAGCCAAAGTAGCATGAAAGTATGGATTGTTTGAAGTAGAGTGAGAGTAAATCAGAACTTTTAAACTGGCATGGATTCAGTTTTGGCCACGGGTCTACTCCAACTTGGAAAAGGTCTATACAGGGCAGTGAATGAGATTATACAATGCACTCTGCTTTTGGATCTTACTCTGGCTCTATTCCTCCATCTACACATCGGAAAACATAAATGGACTGATTAATAAACACAGCTGATGTGAGACATGGGACTAGGTCCCAGAAAGGAGAGTGAGGTCCTGTCTACAAAGGATTTTTTTAATTTGGAAAGCTACTGACAGAATTTAAGCAAAGGGGGGAAAAGGAAAAAAAATAATTTGGATCTTCTTATATAGTCACTCTTCATTGTAGCCATTTAGTTCACTTAAATGATTTGTGCACCCTTTACAAGAATTGGAAAGGAAACATTAAATTCTTTCCAGATGAAATCAACAAAACCCAACACAAGCACATGTGATTTGAGAATATAGGAATAGTTTCTGACACCTAAGCAACCAGCTTGAGGCACCTGTCCAGAACAAAATCCTCATCTCTGCCAAATGTCCTTTCAATACATTGACATTTGAGAATTTAACTTGCCAGCAAAACATCTCATTGAAAAGGGGCAATGTATTCAAACTACTGTTCTCCTCTTTGTTCATAGGATGAGGAGAATATGAACACAGTCTTACTTATTGGGAAACTGAAAATAATACCTTTCAAAGTGCAAAAGAGTTTCTGTGAGTTGTATCAACTGCACACATTACTTTGAATCATTGTTTTCAATTATTGAATCATTGTTTTATTGAATCATTGTTTTAAGGATTCAATTATTGAATCACTGTTTGAATTATTGTTTTAATATTTTAATGTATTGTTGAATGTTTTATGATGCTGGCATCGCATGGTGCTTCTGTGAGGCCACCCTGAGCGCCCCCCCCCCGGTGTGTGTGTGAGAAGGGCGGGGTATAAACATAGGAAATAAATAAAATAATATAAATTATGAAGAAAAATGTAACTTTGTTTTTACCTCTCTGACCCGCAAACCCACCTCTGTTCTAGAGAAATAGTTTACTGCAAATTGTATAAAGCAACTAAATAAACATTTTGGGAAAATATAGGATCAGGTACACCCTTTGCTCTCAGTAGGGTAGAGTCAGCATGATGTTGTGGTTTGAGCATTAGAGTAAGACTATAGGGACCAGGGTTTGAATCACCACTCAGCCCTAAAAACCCATTGAGTAATCTTGGACAAGGCTCACTCTTTCACCTACAAGGGGAAAGCCATGAAAATCCCATGATAGGTTTGACTTGAGGTTGCCATAGTCAGAAATGTGGTTCTGTTCTAATATAGTTCAGGTTACCTGAGAAGCAAAATGAATGCATATCACAGTAGTCAAATATAGTTCAGGTTACCTGAGAAGCAAAATGAATACATATCACAGTAGTCAAAGAATGGCAAAATATATTCAAACAAGTTCACAATTACTGGCTCAAGAGAACTGTAGGACGAAATTAAGAAAATATTCTGAAAGTACAGGAAAGAAAACTTTGAAAACTATGTAACCATTGTATATATATATATCCAAAAACCTAAGTGTACTAAAAAGACAGATAATCATGATCATTGTGAAGAAAATATGTAGTCTAGTCTGGTCAGCAATGACTAGAACCCTAAAGGAATTTTTGAAGCTAATGGGAAAATGAACAAAAATATATTGGTGCACTCGCCTGCTGCCAAAGAACCAACAATCCAATTTGAATGGAACTGAGCTGTAGAAGCACAGTAGCTATATGGCATTCATCATTTCTCAGTAGACCCAGGAAACAATGAACAGCTGATTCAATAATTTTAGAAAGGTGTGAGTGGGAAGTGATAGGAGTCTCCATGTGGAGAGAAATTTGAGTCTCCTTGTGGAGAGAAAAGGTGGGGTATAAATAAACATAATAACAACAATGTAATAGGAAGGCAACAGAAATATGGACATTTTAGCTGAAAATAAATGATATTCTGCTAAATTATACTTGGATCAGAAATAAGCAAGAACAACCTGTTCGAAGTACAGTAAAGAATTCTAAAAGAAAATCACAATGCTCCTTTTTAAACTTTCTAATATTTGGATGACCTTTCTGTGGTATACATGGGAAACTACTTTTCCAGGATTTCCCCTTTATTCCTACTCCCTTTTTCAGATCATCCTTGCAGATAGGAATAACATCAAAGAATTGTGGCTGATGTACAGCAGTGCTTTTCTATGTAGTGATACATGGCCTGGCATCAATCCCCATGCTATTGGCTGCTGGTTCATGCAGTATTACCAGGAAAGAAAGGAACAGTTGTAGTCAATGGGCACAAATGTTACACTGGTGGAAAACCCCAGTAAATCTTCCACATCAGATAGATTAAGAAGCATAAACCTTAGATGTAAACCTGCTGCAATTTCTGTTATCACATCATATCAGAAATCACATTTTTTTAAAGCTGTCCCACTGAAGATAGATATGGAGAGCAAGCATGGCCAAGCCTCCACACACCTCTGTGGAAGAAGATATGACAACAGTCTTTCATCAAATTTCAAGCTGCCACTGTGTATAAAAACAGTCGAAAGACAAAAATGTATGGTCAAACCTTGATCAAATTCCACAAGGAGTCACCTGATTTTAAAAACTATATGATACTTAAAAGATATGGTAAATATTGGCTAAAATAGATGAGTAACTCTAGCAAAAAGAGTTTACATGTCAGGTTTAGATGAGCCTGGTTTTGAATCAGTGCTCACACACAAGGTATAACAGAGATAAAGATCAAGTGCATGAAACAGAAAGGTACTGTTAATCTGTTGCAGGACATTTATAGAGTTATGGAACTGATGAAAGAAATGGGTCCATTCCACTAAATCATGTTACTGCATTTCCAGGAGCCACACCCTTCCTTTCCCAACAAAAGTGAGAAAATGCCATACTGCAATTCTAGTAAAAATACCTTATTGTGGGAAGTTAGAAAAGAACAAACAGACAAAAAGGAATTATTGTCCACCTAAAAAGCCAATGATTACTTTACTGCCTGAGTCTGATATTTCTGGGATTACTATTTTATCTATCTTAATGAGCTAGCTATAATTAAAAACTTTACGCACAGCAATATAAAAATGGCTAAGGCAGGTTTACAACCAGAAATTTAGTACATATTCTGATGTGACCTAGAAAATTTCCTTACAGTTCTCAAGACCAAATATGCTCCATAATCAAAGCAATCCAAACCTCAGCTAAGAATGAAAAGTGGACTGTTTCGAGTCTCCTCTTGATAAAGATGAAGAAATCTCAGATTTTTTTTAAAAAAACGGCAGAATGTAAGTCAAAAGCACCGGGATTGTGGCGCAGCTGGCTGAGTGTCAGCTGCATTAAGATCACTCTGACCAAAAGGTCATG
>NW_026847438.1:148410543-148515403 GCF_025583915.1 Anolis sagrei ordinatus
GTAAGCTAATTTAAATACGAATTAATAATGAATTACGAAATTAACGAATGAAACCGCCCAAGCCTAATAGATTCAACATGGTGTTGTGATTTGAGTACTAGATGTGACACTGAGGTCAGATTACCATGCATTCTCCCAGGTGAACATGTGGTCTTCGAATGGACCCTAAATCAATGGAGAAAGTATTTACACCATACCATCTTTGATCAGAGTTTTTTTCACACCTCAAGAATAAAGCACCTGAGATGTTGTGTTAGGAGTCCAGAGGAACAGTTTATTGCAAAAGAAGAAGTTTATCGATTGAGGACAGAAAATGTATATTTTTCTCATTATTTAATGGGGTTTACAGCACATGTACAAAATCTCATTTTCCCACAGTTTTCTTTGTGATTGTTAACAATCAACAATGACATGATCATGTCAGTTGCAGCTGTGGCACATTAGATAATTCATTATGTTCCTTAAAAATCAGGAAAGGAGACAGAAGAACTTCTGAGAATTGTTTATATTAGCTTTGTCTTTAATTTCAGCAAATTTGTTTCTCTTTCTAAAAATGTTGGGCATGGGATAGGCATTCTACTGTTGAATAGTGTTTGGGTTACAACAAATATGACTGTATTTTGGTTCAGTTTAAAAGAGTACTAATGGGGTTTATTTTCCATGGAGATCAATCTCACTTTGCATGCAAGGCTTAATTTCCGAGAAGCGGAGTAGCTGGGAACTTTCTAGGGTGCTGAATTATATATAAGGTTACATACCAAACACACACATTACATTTTGGAATCTTAACAATGTAATGTGCAATGAATCTTCTTAGAACCACCTATTCATTCAGTTACTTTTTTGACAACGTGCAGCAGGCTGGGTAGACTTTTTTTTTCATTTAGACTATTAACATTTCTTGTATCTCCTAAATATAATACTCTTACAATTGCAGACAGTATCCACCTGCCAGTATAAGCCCAGGAATGGAGTGAGAAAAAAGTTAACAGTTATTTACTGAGTCCAGAATTGGAGAAAGTGCTTATTTTATTTGAAATTCCTCCCAAAAGATCTAGCTAACAATAGAAACACTCATATTATCAGCAAGGCCTCCCAGTAGCTCTCTTACTTACATATTAAGACTAGAGGTCAGATAGAAGGACAGGTATCTTCAATCAATACAATTGGATGTGTGTATCTGAGAGTGTACCAACTGAGCCATATTTGATACCTCTGAGGTTGCTGTATCTCTAGTGTTGTATGGGGCAAATGGGCAGGAATGTACTGATAGATACTGATATCCAGGTAGATAGGAAATTTCTTTTTCAAAAAGTGAAGCTGCATAAAAACATCATTTTAGTGATACTATTATATTACCTGAGACTTCACAGTGTATTGATAACTACTGGAAAACCGTTGTCATCTCAAGGAGATAGTGGCCTGATGTCTAGTTATTCCTCCATGTTGTCTCTGTCTCTGGCTTAGAGATTCTTCCATGTTTGCCAAATATGATATTTTTTAATTAACATATGTACTTTGTCTATTTTTCAAATGTTTAAGATAACACACCTGGAACATTACAGGGAGGATACTTGTAATAGTGTGATTAATAACCTTGGAGGGTAACTGGAGTTTGATCTTGGTGTAAGGTTGAACTTGAGCATACCAGGAGCACCTGTAAGATAGCCAGGGGTCACATGATGTCCAGCACATCTCAAGGTGTAAACAAGTGCTCTATAAAAATGCTGTGGGTCATAATGCAAGTCAGAGCTTCCACATGGACCTGTTGGCTGAGATCAGTGACTACAAAGAAGCGGTCCACCCCGGGGCTCTCCGGGGCTCTCAGCAACATATTGGGGGGTGTCTTGCTTGGTATGTAATCTTCATGCTATATAATACATTTAAGAATCCAAAATTTGTGTCTGTTGTTGCTTCCGAATCTTTTAAAAAAACTTTCCTTGAATTTGGCAAGGCATGCATAAACACCATCCAGTTGAAGCTGATTCCAAGTGGACTATAGCTAAGGTTGGGAAACAGAAGCATATAGTCGGCAAGAGTGGGTCACTTGATCTTTACTGTTAGCATAGAAAGCAGAGACAGAAAGAGAAAGAAAAACATGAGGAGGATTAAGACAGAGGATGCATCCTTACTGTAGAAATAATGCAGTTTGACACCACTTTAACCGTCATGGCTCAATGCTATGGAATCATGGCTGTTGTTTTTCAAGAAATTTTGCCTTCTCTTTCAAACTCCAACTTTTATACTTCCATGGCATTGGACCATTACTGTCAAAGTACTATCCAACCATATTCATTCTACAGTGTAGATGCACCCAGAAAAGAGGAAGGAAACAACTGTAATAAAAATACTCAAGGTGTGATTTGTTGGTTTTTTAGGAGTGCATGGTAGATAGGTCCTGAGCTCTCCTTTATGATGAACTATGGTTTCAACAAGTGCTTCTAAGCCCTGTCTTCTGATATAAAGTTTTAAAACTGCACTCATGTGAGAAGCTTCAGCAGATTGCCAGGTTTTTCATTATCAGTTGAAGATTCAGGGAGATGCTGTGCTCTTCCAGGTTTCAAGGTAGGCAGACAAAATTCAAAATGAATAGAACTAGAGGAGAAAACTCTGAAGTAGCTTGAAAACCTGGATAGTTATCTTTAGAAACATAAATGGATAGATGAAGTTATAATTAACCAGATGGTTTTTATGCTGTATTGCTGAATTCATTTTCAGGTGATGAAAAATACAAAATAAGAATATATATCTGACCCATAGCACTGGGCACAGTAAATTGATTTGTATGTGTTAGTGTTAGCTTATGCTGCTGTTGCTGTTGTTGCTATTTCTTCCCATGGATCAAGGTGGGGATCTATATAAATAAAAATGTAATGTTTGTTTATGAGATTAACATAACTCAAAAACCACTGGACGAATTGACACAAAATTTGGACACAATACACCTATCAGGCCAACGAGTGACCATCACTTAAAAAAAACACTGAAAAATACAGTAGAAGGGACTTTAAAAGCCAAAAAAGCAAAAAGAAGCCATAGTGCATGCACAAAATGACTCCCCCTGGCAAACAAAATGCACAATAGCATATCCACATTATCTTCTGTACTACAGCCCCCAGCAACCCCTAGACCAGGCCCTTTAGGAGGGGAGGATGATCCAAATGCACTGCTTCCAAGCTGCAAGCTTTCTTCTCCTTGGATTTCTTTGAGAGCATCCCAATCCATGCATATTTCCTATTTCTTATTCCTGGTCTGCAACTCCCAGCAATCCACCAGATAGATAAGATATATAGATTAGATAGAGATAGATAGGTAAGTAGATAGATGATCAAGAGGACTGCAGTCCAAAAATAAGTAGGGAAGGAAGAAAGGGGAGAAAGAGGAAGGGATAGAAGAAGGGGGGGAAGGAAGGGAAGAGACAGAAGGAAGGAGAGAATGAAAGAAAAGAAGAAAGGAAGGAGAGAAAGAAAGGAGGAGGGAAAGAAAGGAGGAGGGAAAGAGGGAGGGAAGGTTGGCCACAGCAATGCCTTACGGGTACAGCTAGTCAACACATAAAATACAAAATAAGCTTAACCCAGTTAAAAGAGTGTATATGCTCAGCTCATTATAAAACAGCTAGTACATAGCTATCTGTGCATGGTGCATTTTTAGGTCATAGTACAGGGAACCCACATTGTCTATTTTATTTATGCTCCAACAATGAGATGCACATAAATTATTTTGCAGTTGCTATACAATGGCTTGCCTCCGTATTTCACAAAGGACTACCAGTTAGCCTGTGTACCGAAATGTCAAGGAATAAGACACTGCTGGCCTGGCAACTTAAATCACACAGTGCCATTGCACTCAAGGTCTGTGGCGGGCTGCTTCTCAGGTTATCTCTCCAAGCATTATCCTTACCTTCACCTGTTCAGCTTTAGGAAGATGGTTGTGTCATTTGCTTTCAAAACATGTCTAGTGATTCTTGGAAGGCACTTAGGATCATGGTTATAATGCAGTCAGACATCAGTATTACTGTGATAAAATCTTATCATTCTTTTGTTTCTCCTCGATCAAGATTACATAAGTTTTTATTTCACTAGTTTACTTGAAATATGTAATAGTTGTTCTGGCCATTAAGTCAATGATTAATCAGCTTTTCTGTCCACATGCCACAACATAGATATCCGCTGGATTCTTACTGTGCTTCTTTTTTGTGATTTTGCAGTTGATAGTATGGTAAGGATTTTTTCTGAGCAATGCAAAGAAAATCTGCAGAAGTCTCAGACAGTGATGTCAGCTCTTATAATTTTTCTAACTTTAAAGGCACCAGGCAGGCATGTAGCCGCGGGGCGGGGGGGGGGGGGGGGGGGGGGGGTGGGGGGGATTCAGCCCCCCTCCCCAAATTCTCGTGTTGGTCTGCGAAAAGGCCTTACTGGTACATTATTTAAACTGTTACGTTTATTCATATCCTGATCTGATCACCATGCTCAATATATCCCATATGCATGGGGGTATTGGGGTAACAATACAAAAGGTTTGCTAGGGTAGACCCTCTTTCACTCAGACTCACCCCCCCGAATCAAACTCAGCCCCCCCCCCCGAATCAAAATCCTGGCTATGGGCCTGGCACCAGGCAAGTTCCCCCTATTCTTCTCCTACTCTTTGTGTTGTGGATTAATTGGAGTTATTTGCTAATAGGTCATCAAAGAAGATCCTATTTAGTCAATAATGATTGAGTATTTGCAAACCATAGAGTGTATAATGCAGACCTTGGCAGTAACTAGTTTAAACATTTCACTTTTCTGCAGTGTGTGATGTGGATTGTTTATGGAGGAGGAAAATACACTCATGCAGAAGTGTTTTTGTTTTTATTTCTTCCCTGCCTCCAAATAACTTAGTTGATTCAATTTCTTTATGAGAGTGGAAATGGAATAGGAGAACATGCCCAGAAAGAAGTACTTTTGCTGCTGTGAGGTAGCTTATGATTATCACCATTGTCACCACGCACAAGAGATGGATTTTAGATGCTTTCAGAATCTGTTATCCATGCCTGAACAATCCACCCCAATCCCCAAGTATGTAGTCAAGCCCTTTAAACTTCTGAGCAGATACATATAAACTGACCCCCTCCCTGAGCTGTTTTTCACTGCTGTTTCTTCAGAGTACAACAGACATGGGAAGAAATTGTTTGGGGAATACTTTGTTGACATACTTTTTTATTGAATGACCTACCTTTCAGTAAAACACCTATATACTTTTAAGTTAAGCTCCTAGAATTCTTCTGCCATCCTATAAACTTCACTTTGTGACATGCGACATGAGAAACTTGTTCTCCTGAAGCAAAGCAGGCTGTATTTTAGTAACCAATTTTAATTGAAGTTTTTGATAATAGTTTTTCCATTTATTAAAAAGGTCTATGCTTTATTTTTGTTCACTGTTGCTGGGTTGTGTATGAGCATACTTGTGTTCCATTTGTAATTAACCCTATTAATATTGTCCTTGTTCTCTTTGTATGTATTTATTTTTAATGTTATTTATGTTTTGTATCCCAGGCAAGCGGCTTGTTGTATGCGTCTTTTTAAAAAGTAACTTAAAATGATATCTTAAATCCTATTATTAGTCCCAGCTAGAGTGGAACCATTGAATCAATTATGATCATAATTCCACCATTGATCCAATGGCTCTACTCTGGTTGGGACTAATCAACAGGATGCTAAACAATGTCATTAAATGTAATTTTGATTAAACTGAACAATTAGGACTGGGACTATAATTATAAATAATTAGTTTTAGAGCAACCTCTCTAACTGTAAAATGCTGTACACATGGAAATGCTGAGGACTATTGTTTTAGCTGGTATATTCTGAGTGCTTTGATAACATTGCTGAATTGCCCTACTGAGATGTGGTTTTAAGGTGCCATTTTACAGTGGGTCTTAGTGTTTCCTGGAAGTTAGATTATAGTAGATAGTAGGCTTGGGTAACCACGGAAAAAATTGGTTCTAAACTCGTTTCGTTTTTAGGTGGGCATTTGCGTTTCGTTTTTTTAAAAAGAATTCTGAAATTTTCCTTTTAAAAAGTTCGAAATATACGAAATTTCGTAAAATTACGAATTGATTCGTTAATGGCAGACGCGATTGCGCAATATGCTAAAAAAACCCTCCAAATGGGATAGGGGGAACTTCTGAAGCTTCCCTCTCCCTCTGTTGTTGACTGTTGAGTGTGATAATTTATTTTTTATCACTGATAAAACAAACAACAACTAAAAATCTTGCATCAGACATACGGAAATAATTATGAAACAATTACGAAACAATTTCGAAACAATTTTGAAACAATTTCGAAACAATTTTGAACCAATTACGAAACAATTACGAAACAATACGAAATAAATTGGAAAAATTGTTTCGATTTTTAATTACTCCTCACAGTAGTCCTGCATGGCTCAATATTGGATCGTAAGCTAATTTAAATACGAATTAATAACGAATTACGAAATTAACGAACGAAACCGCCCAAGCCTAGTAGATAGGCTTGGATGATGTCTTTCAAAAGCAGGGCAAATCTGGATTTGCACAGGGCTATTTTGACCCCATGTGTTTAACACTGGACATGGATCACCTCATGTTACTCTGTACTCTTATATAGCTCTCTCTTTCATTTCTATATTTTAATGCATGTTTCTGATCATCTTAATTCTGTTATGGTTTTGAATTTATTTCAAAAAGTATTTAACAAAATTATTTTTGAAAAGTATCATCCAAACGCATTTAATTTGGCGTGTTCACAAAAAGTCTTTTTCAAAGAAGATGACAGGAGGCTGACCTTTGATATTCTGGAGTTTTGGAACCATCAAAGTGACATCTTTATAGGCACCTTTATAACACAATTTCATTTTATTCCCTCCTCTGCGGATGAAAATGAGTGCACTTGTAAGCAAATATAACTGAAGATAACACTAGAGGGTACATTTATGTCTCCCAATGGTTATACTCTTCTTGTTGACCTCATTTACACTTTGTTTCCCCATTCCCAAAATGCTGAGTATAAGGATCTTTAGAGGTATGGGTGATAAACCAATATCCCACCTCTAAGACCCAATATAAAGAACCTTCGTGGGTTATCAATGCAGGGGGGAAAACAATCACAGAAATCCCTCCACTGCAGAGCCAATTATAATAACTTAAAAGAGAGGCTTTTACAGGGTTTGAGGGGAGGTCACGTTGGGTAAAATTTTCGCTGCCACCATAAAAATAAAGCAAACACGAACCCTCTAGCTATTAGATTACTAAAAAGCTGTTTAAAATAATAAGAAGGCTTGTTTTACTTCATCAAAGGCTGTATATTAGCAAGGGCTTTCTATGAGGGGAAAACAGGAGAGGTTGACTCAATAAGTAAAATGACTCTACCCAAAAATGGCACTTGACTCAGGCTTGACTTGTAAAAACAATAAGAAAGAGTTTATTTTTAACTTGAGAATAACAACAACTCGTTGGAATGAGTGGTACAAAATCTTGATGCAGTTGCAGTAACTTGGTTGCTTAAAATCAAACAGTTCTCTCTGACAGAATAACTTTTATATCTGAGAATCTCTTTAAAACACTGTTCTACTATTAGACACAGTATTCCCTGGGATACAGACCCAAGACAAAATGGCAATAAGGTATCTGTGAAACCTTTACAAGGCTCACTAAGGCACAACCCTCCTTTACTAGTTCTTCTAACTCAGTAAAGCTCTGGCTTCCTGCCTTCCCCTTATTCCAAAACCTTAGAGATTCTCTAAAAGTTCTCTCACTTCTGTCAGTTCCCTGCTCTTAAAATCCAACTCTCTCTGTCTAACTCCCAGATTCTTCTCAGAACTCCAACTGCTCACTACTCAGAACGGCTCTCAACTCTAAACTCCTCTAAAACTGGCAAACTATCTGCTCTCTTTTCCCTCCTTCTGGCTAACTCCGCCCCTATTCTCTAAACCAATCCTAGCTGTTGCTGGGCTGGCACAGGCCTCAACCACTCCCCCTTCTGCCCTGGAGCTTTTCCCTGCTCTAAAATGGCTCCAGCAGCACTCTGCCAGGCCTTTCCTAATCTAACCTACCTAGCCTGACTTTTCCTGGCCCTGCCACCCTGGCTAGCAAGGTAAGGGATCTTTACATTCCCTCCCCACCTCAAGATGGTTTGCGGAGTGAAAAGGTCTGCAGACCTTTTCGGAAGCAAAGCCTGACACTGTACTAGGCCCAACTAACCCCCTTTTCTATCTAATCCTAGCTAACCTATCTATCTATGTACATACTTACATTTGCAATACAAAACACCTTATGCAATAAAACATCTATGCAATAAATACATTACACACAATAAATACAATCCTGTAAGGGAAAAAACATGTTAAATATATCATAACATTGCATATAATCCAACACAGTAAATACTATACCTTTTGTAATCTCTATACTCCTACATATATATATCTTAGGCTGTTAATATCCACAATATTCTTATCTATACATATCGATATTTCATTATCAACAATAATCCTATACTAATGAACAAGTTTAAATACTCTGGAGAGATTTAAGTCTCTGCATCTAAACAAAAGCTATTTCACTAATAAGAGTCTATTTTAAACATTTCCATATCTACAATGTGACTTCCTAAATACTATTTGTCCATTAGCAAAACCTATCTACATAACTAACACTCTTCACAAGACTATATCTGTACATCATATCTACTGTATTAAACATGTACAGTTTACTACTTGTAATAACACCAAATACTTTGTAAGACTGCAATTGACCAGATTAACCCATTCTTAAACAATACACTTGCTATAATAACACCTTCATTTAGAAATGTGTCATTTGGTCTGGCCCTTGTGGATAATAGAATTGTTGGTTTCTTTTTTCCTTCACCCAATTCCAATTCTCCTCCCTCTATTATTCAGTTTTATATTACAGCCAGCCAGTCCATTTTTTACAGTATTACATTCGTTGGCAGTCTTTGACCCTATCACATAAGGTTCCTCCCGAGAAACCTCCAGTTTCTTTTTAGATCTTGGTTCTAAAACCAGGACCTCCTCTCCCACATCAAAACATTGGTGTCTTGTGTGAAGATCCGCTTGTTCCTTCTGCTGCAGCTGGGCAGTTGACCAACTCTCGGCTGCGCAGTCTCTCATGGTGGTCAAATGTTCTCTCAAGTCCTCGATGTAGCTGTTGATATCACTCTCCGGAATGTCCTCTGCTCCTGTCCATGCTTCCTTCAAGATGTCCATGGGTCCTCTTGGTGTTCTCCCATATAGCAGTTCAAATGGGCTGAACTTGGTGCTGGCTTGTGGAACCTCCCGATAAGCAAACAAGAAGGGTTGTAGTTTCTTGTCCCAGCCATTCGGGTTCTCGTGGACGTACGCCTTCAGCACGTGGCTGAGGGTACCGTTGAATCTTTCCGTCAAGCCGTTGGTTTGAGGATGGTATGGTGTGGAAGTAAGATGCTTGATCTTGCAGGTCCGGAACAGCTCTTGCATCATCTGGGACATGAAGGTGGCTCCAAGATCTGTAATGATAGATCTGGGGAAGCCCACGCGTGCAAATAGATTGAGCAGCGCGTCTGCCACTGTTTTGGCGTCTGTTTCCTTCAATGGAATGGCCTCCGGGTAACGTGTGGCAAAGTCCACGGCAGTCAAGATATATCTATGTCCATCCAGCGTCTTGTGGGACATAGGGCCGATGATGTCTACTCTGACCTTGGCAAAGGGAACAGTGACAACTGGAATGGATTGTAACAGTCCTTTTGTCTTGTCCTTGGCTTTTCCCACCATTTGACAAGTCTCACAGGATTTACAATAGGCTGTCACATCACCTCCCATTCCGGGCCAAAAGAATCTTGACTGTATGCGATCTTTGGTTTTCTTGATCCCTAAATGTCCACTGAATGTGGTATCATGGGCTAGCTTGAGGATTTTAGCCCTATACTGTTGTGGAACTACCAGTTGTGTTCTCTCCTCAAAGAATTTTGGGCCTTTCTGTTTCCTCACAACTCGGTACAATTTATTTTCCACAACTTTCAACAGAACGGGATTTTCACTTGTGGGTGTGTGGTTTTCTGGGACCACTTCATCCCATAAGGGCTTTAAGCTTTCATCATGGTGTTGAGCTGCCTCAAACTGCCTCATATGGTTCTGGCTCAAACTGAAGGGAATTTCCTGGCTGACATTTTCAGTTTGTGAGGTAGATGGCTGTTCATCTGAAACAGTGTATTCAGCCTCCCTTTTTCGATCAGTTTGTCTTCTGGTGATAATATTAACATTTCTACACCTCTCGGCCAGATCATTTCCCAACAGTACTGGCACTTCTAGATCATTAAACAATCCCATTCTCCATTTTCCAGTGAAGTTCTTATATTCTATTGGGATTTCAGCCACTGACACTTCGAACACAGGGCCATAAATTCCTCTCAGCTTGTATTTTTGGCCTGGAAGTATCTGGTCTGCCTTGACAAACTCTGGCCTAATGAGCGATACTTCCGACCCAGTGTCTCTGAATCCCATTAGTTCTTGACCCTTTACTTTGATCACCCTCAAATAATCTCCATTTGACTCTTTCTCAGTACTCCATACACGCATTATCTTCACAGGCTCTTCCTGCGCATGTGGAGACTGACTTTCTTCGTGTGGAGATATTTGCCTAACCACCTTAACTGGCTTTGGTGGTGTAACTGGCCTTTTCTGGGTGTTTAATTTGGGGCAAGCCGTTTTCTTATGACCCTCTTGATGGCAGAAGTAGCAGACAAGTTTTCCTGTGCCAATCTCTGGAATGCGGTCCCTCCTGACAGGATTTTGGTTTCCTACGTCAGTTTTCTCCTTTGGAACCCATTCCCTCGGTCTCTTGGTGGCTCCTGAGCCATGACTCACATTCCAGTCATGCTCCATCTCATCCAACCAAGCCGCGAGATCTGACACTTGTTTAATCTTCTTGTCCTTCACAAACCACCTCATTTGAATGGGAATCAGTCTATAAAACTGCTCCATACAAACTAAGTGTTTTAACTCCTCAAAAGTGGTTGTTTTACTCCCTTCCAGCCATCTATCTAGGGCTTTTTCCATTCGGCTTCCCAGTTGTGAAAAGGTTTCTCCTGGCTTCCTTTTGATCTCCCTGAACATCTTTCTACTTTGTTCAGGAGTCAAGCCAAACCTCAGCTTCACCCTTTCCTTAAATATGAGGTAATTCCCGCTCTCTGTCTCTCGCAGATCAGCATAAACCTCATTAAGTTCCCCACAAAGCAGGGGCCTCAGGTACACCATCATTTTATCTTCAGGTACCTGAAAATCATGAGCAGCCCGTTCATATGCAGCGAGAAATGACTCAACGCAATCCCCTTTTACATATCGGGGAAAGTTCTTTAACAACCTTTGCATGTTAGAGTCTTGTTGTTGGCTTAAGTTAGGAGTTCTCTCATGTTCTCTTAATTGTAGTTCCGCCATTCTCTCCTCATGTTTTAAACGCTCCCTTTCCCTTTCTACCTCAGCCATTCTTTCTCTCTGCCTCTCTTCAGCTTGCATCTGCATTCTTTCTCTTTCAGCCTGAATCTTTTCTCTTTCCAATTCAATCATTCTTTCCCTCTCTCTTTCTTCAGCTTGTCTCTTTTCTCTTTCCCTTTCATCATTTCTTCCCTCCTTTATTCCATCATTCTTTCCCTCTCCCTTTCTTGAAACTCAAGTTCTCTCAACTTCATTTCCAGCCTAAGCTTTTCAATGGCCAAAGAGGTAGCTATCTGTTCTTGTCTACCCTCTGGTACTTGGGTCTCAGTCCCCTCAACTACAGAACCCTCAACTACTGAAGCAGTAGTTTCCCCTTCTCTCTCTGGAACTTCAGGGGTGCCCTTCTTTGTCTTTGGTGGTGCCATGGCTTAAGGTGTTGTAAAATGGTGCTAGAGGTGTTCTCTCTCTGAGGTAATCCTTGGTGTCACGTTTTGACAAACTTTTACCTCAGGATTTACACAAAAATGCCCTGGATTGAGGTGTTACACGAATCCACACCGCTGCAAACCAATATAAGGATCTTTAGAGGTATGGGTGATAAACCAATATCCCACCTCTAAGACCCAATATAAAGAACCTTCGTGGGTTATCAATGCAGGGGGGAAAACAATCACAGAAATCCCTCCACTGCAGAGCCAATTATAATAACTTAAAAGAGAGGCTTTTACAGGGTTTGAGGGGAGGTCACGTTGGGTAAAATTTTCGCTGCCACCATAAAAATAAAGCAAACACGAACCCTCTAGCTATTAGATTACTAAAAAGCTGTTTAAAATAATAAGAAGGCTTGTTTTACTTCATCAAAGGCTGTATATTAGCAAGGGCTTTCTATGAGGGGAAAACAGGAGAGGTTGACTCAATAAGTAAAATGACTCTACCCAAAAATGGCACTTGACTCAGGCTTGACTTGTAAAAAACAATAAGAAAGAGTTTATTTTTAACTTGAGAATAACAACAACTCGTTGGAATGAGTGGTACAAAATCTTGATGCAGTTGCAGTAACTTGGTTGCTTAAAATCAAACAGTTCTCTCTGACAGAATAACTTTTATATCTGAGAATCTCTTTAAAACACTGTTCTACTATTAGACACAGTATTCCCTGGGATACAGACCCAAGACAAAATGGCAATAAGGTATCTGTGAAACCTTTACAAGGCTCACTAAGGCACAACCCTCCTTTACTAGTTCTTCTAACTCAGTAAAGCTCTGGCTTCCTGCCTTCCCCTTATTCCAAAACCTTAGAGATTCTCTAAAAGTTCTCTCACTTCTGTCAGTTCCCTGCTCTTAAAATCCAACTCTCTCTGTCTAACTCCCAGATTCTTCTCAGAACTCCAACTGCTCACTACTCAGAACGGCTCTCAACTCTAAACTCCTCTAAAACTGGCAAACTATCTGCTCTCTTTTCCCTCCTTCTGGCTAACTCCGCCCCTATTCTCTAAACCAATCCTAGCTGTTGCTGGGCTGGCACAGGCCTCAACCACTCCCCCTTCTGCCCTGGAGTTTTTCCCTGCTCTAAAATGGCTCCAACAGCACCCTGCCAGGCCTTTCCTAATCTAACCTACCTAGCCTGACTTTTCCTGGCCCTGCCACCCTGGCTAGCAAGGTAAGGGATCTTTACACTGAGCATGTCAATTAGGTAAATAAAATGAACATGCCCTGAGATAGAACTTTGGCCTTGAACAATTAGCCAAGGAGCAATTACTTATATTATTGGCCAGAGAAATAATCACTTACTGTGCGGGTTCTCAGTGGAAGTTTTCTGAGACCACACAATTTGTGCATCCCCCATTCCAATTCCCCTGATTTTTTTCATGGTGGTGTTGATCCCAATGGTATATGAATCATGCAGAATTTCCCCAATAGGTCAAATTTGAGGAGAAATAACAAAAACAACTAGATGTTCTCTGGGAGAAGAGAAGGGGTGTAAAAATTGCTGGGAGTGCATCAAAGAAAAAGGCATGGAAATTGTGTGCCTCCTATTTATTTATTTATTATTTATTTATTACAGAGATTTCTATGCTGCCTTTCTCCAGGATGGACCCAAAGAGGCTCACATTATATTTAATGCACACATACAAATAATTAAAAATGTAACTAAACAAGTATTAGATGTTCAATAATCCTTAAAAACTTCTGTATTATTAAACATTAAAAGTTAAAATCAGTCTAAAATTCCCAATTCTTCTGTATCCATAGGTGCCTAACTTCAGTTAAAACCTGCTTCAAAGAGGAAAGTCTTCACGCCTTTTCTAAATGTCATGATGATGGGAACCAATCTAAAGCAGATAACCTGGGAACAAATACTGGATCCCAGATTATATGGCAGTGTATATCCAGCCTCAGTTGGTTTCAGTAGTGGTGTCAGATCCCTTCTGGCTTGTTATATCATGGGCAGGCCCGTAGCCAGGATTTCGTTTCGGGGGGGGGGGGGGGGGGGGGGCTGAGTCTGAGTGAAAGAGGGTCTAGCCTAGCAAACCTTTTGTATCATTACCCCAATACCCCCATGCATATGGGATATATTGAGTATGGTGATCAGATCATGATATGAATAAACATAACAGTTTAAATAATGCACCAGTAAGGCCTTTTCGTGAACCACTATGAGAATTTCGGGCGGGGGGGGGGCTGAAGCCGCTCAAGCTCCCCCACCCTGGCTACATGCCTGACCATGGGGTACAAAAACCACTCTGTTTGGAGGAGTTCAGGACTTTCTGTGCATCATGACTATCATGATGTTCCAAATAGCATCTGATGCCATTCATCCTGAATTCACAGGCTTGTAAATTCAGGATGTATACAGGGGTGCATATCCCTGTATACATTCTCCTGCACTTATGAATGAATCTCCACATTTCTATGTTGGGCAAGAGTGCATTTTCATGGTTAAGACTAGTGTGCTAACATTCCTTTAGAAGCCAGGTCTGGTTATGGTGACATATGCCTTGATGGCATCCTGTGTGAATTAACATAATACGGTCTATGTGACGTTGCCTTTGGAAACTGTACAAAGACTTTAGTGGATCCAAATGCTGTGACCAGAATGCTAACTGTGACAAGTTCCAGAGAATATATAATTTCTTTGTTAAAATAGCTTCATTGGCTTCTATTTTCTCCCAAGTGCTGGTCATGATCCATAAAGAGCTATATGGCTCAGGTACAGATGAATCTGACAAAGTTTTAAGATTTACAGGGAAAGATTGTAACTTGGTCCTGCCATCACCACAGACTTTCTTGGTGAAGACATGAGAGAGAGCCTTCTCAATGGCTTCTTCCCCAATTTGGAATTCCCTCCAGAAGAAGGATAAACTGCCCTCCTTCCTATTCTCTCCTTTTGTTTAAGCAGCCTTTTAATGTGAAATTTTTAACTTTTGCATGCTTTGTTTTTAACTCTTATATGACATTTAAATTATTCTATATAGTTTTAATGTGCTGATTTTAAGTTGTCTTTTTCTTATTTGGGTTTAACCAATGCTTCTTGTGAGTCAGTTTGGATTCTATTGTGGAAGAATGATCACATTTAATAGACAAACAAACAAACAAATAAAATGGCATACCCACCTCTCTTTTGCAGTCCTATTTGTGCTGATAAACCCACATATTAAACATGCATATATTGGTAGAGAGTGCATACCCCTGTGTACAGTCTCTATAGTTGTGAATGGAAATGGAAATGTGGCATTTTGGAGAGGAAAACACTTTAGAAACACATACAATAAACTTCCTCAGTCTGGTTACTTCCAGATGCATTTGACTAACTCCAGTGATCTCCAGACTACAGTTTATAGTCTAGCACAGTTGAAAGGCATCAGGTTATAGGAGGCTGACTGGGGTGCTTCTACACTGACAGTACAATCTAGTTTAGAAACAGTTCAAAAAGAACTGGTTTCACTACAAGGTGGTTAGACAGGTCTGGAACTAGTTTGAGGGCAGGTGGGACCTGACTTCAAACTGCTTTGCATGTTTTGTTTCTGGGATAGATGCACAAAAGTGCACCAGAGCATAAGGGGTGAAAAGGAAAAGTGACAGCAGCCAAGGTAATCTATGATTTCTCCTAGGGGACAATAGTCTCTTTCTGTCAATCCATGCTCTTGGAGAAAATTTCAGCAGTCCCTCTTCAAGATTCTTTACTGATTATCTACAATGAGCTCTGTATTTTGCAGAGCTGATTTCACTCTGGGGCTGGCGTACACAGGGATCACCTGCAGTGCATTTTTATGAATGAACTTACACTTTCCGGTGAAAATTTTTGAAGTGCTGCATCACCCTTAATGTGTGCCAGTGTGCATTGGCAGTATGTATTTTGTGGTCACTGAGCCCACAAGTAGGCTTTGGATTGCATTATATGGGCAGTGTAGAAACACCCTTTGAACACTTGTAGCAGCTTGTAGGAAGCTAAGTTCAAAACATAGTAACTGTTTTAAAACAAGATATCTATTCTATTGAGTGAAAAAGGATATGAAGGGGCCTGAAGTTTTTAGATCTGTGAAGTGGTAAAATACTTCAGAACAACAGCATGCAGTAAAGAGAATGCATTATTAGAAACTAGTATATTACTGAGATGGTTTAGCTGAGTAGTTTTTTATTCAGCTTCTTTTATTCATATGTAATTTTAAAGTGTATTAGGAGATTTGGACTCAATGGCTCTTTCCTCCCTTGATATCTTGAATTTTTAAATTATCTCTTTTCTGCAGTTATTACCAAAGCCTAGTGGCATCTCATGTGGGTTTGCTGGCAGACTGCTGCTATACACTTCAGAATGATGAAGGATGTCTTTCCTCTTAGACCTAAATCCATTTATTAATGCTGAGTAGGACCATTTAATCAACTGCATTTAACTACATGTTGATTCACCATTCAACCATTGATTGAACGGGTCTACTCTAGTTGTAACTAACCAGCAGAATGCCAACCAATGGCTGCCATGAGGTAAAGGGAGACATTTTTAAGTTATATGTTTATGAGTTAGCTATGGAATAGATACCAAGTGCCCAGCACATGCCATGGAGGGCCCCACTTGTGTTGGTCATTCTTATCCATTTGACAGTTATGCATCTCCATGTGCCAGTACAGTTGTCAACTGAAGAATCATATCAGAAAATGCACCACATTTTCTCCCACTCATTTAATAATTCTCTGTGTCAGAATTAGATAATCTTTTGGTGAAAAAACCAATTTCCAAACCTAATATTAAGAATGGCAAACTCCAACCCAGAAATTGGTACTATATATGAAATTGTACAACGCATAATGTCTCCCACAAATCTTTCTCAGTCATGTTACCTTAACATATCATTACCCCATGAACCCAACCCCTGTGACCTCTGACACCCCTCAGTGTGGATCACATAACCAGCAACTACCCATATGTCTTCTTTCACTAACCCCGCTTTGTGGCAGTCATCAAATCTACCTTTGTCTTATTTTCCAGAAACACAAGTGCCAGACTCCATTTGTTTGCAAATTCTTCATTATTTCCTTCTCCCTCTGCTATTATTTGTCAGCTTGGTCATTTAGATATAATCTAATAATTTATCTCCCCAATCTTTAATAGTTAACTTTTTCCCCCACCTCCATGTTTTAGCTATTATTAATTTTGCTGCAACAAAGCAATATTGACAAATTTCTTCATCTCCTGCACTAATAGACTTTCTAAATAGTGCCATTATGCACATTTCTGGGTTGGTGATCATATTGTTTGTTTCTTTCATCACCTTTTCCCAGAATTTAAAAATGATATTATAGGTTCACCAAACTTGGAAAAAATATCATTTCAACTTCCTACACCTCCAGCAAGCCTCTCATCCTGTTTTCTCAATTTTGGCCAATAACTCTGGAGTTATATAAGTTCTATAAAACATACTTTCTCTAATTGAGCCAGCCACTGAAAATTTAAATCCCTTTTTCCAAAGATGTTCCCACTCTTCTAAGTCAATATTTCTACCTAAGTCTTTGGCCCACGTAATCATAACAGTTTTTATCTGGTTGTCTACTAAATTATATTCTAGAATATATTTGTAAATCCTGGAGATTAAGTCTTTTGTTGCCCTTCTCAAAGATACTTCCTAACTCTGATTTTTTAAGAAGCAAATGCTACCCTCTCATCCTCCCTAAATCTGTCATGCAATTGGAAGAAGCTGAAGCAGTCTTTTATCCCAAATCATTCCTCAGCAATAGGTTGTCCTTTGTTACTGGTGCCTTCATCTAGTTAGTTCTGTCACTATCTTGATTTAAACAAAGACTTTCTTGATTTTATCCAGGATTTTCAGTCTCTTTTTCAGTCCCTTGACCATTCCAGCATATTAGTTAAAATGGCAATATATATAATTCAATCTCTACATCCTTTGAGATTTGGTTCTAAGATTTCTATTGATGCTAACCATCAGTGGAGATCCTCTAAGGATTATCTAAGGATCAGTGAAATGGCAGGAAGCTACAGCAGGCTATCTTTGCACATTAGCGCAGTGCACAGCATATGGCAAATTAAGGTTTGCTTTCTGGAGTTTCTTCTGAATATTTTCAAGCTGTGTTTGGTTGAATGCAAAACCAACTGATATGGAGGGATGACTCAATATACATTTTTGCAACTTTACCATTGTAATGTCATTAAAAAGCTGTGATTATTTTTGTTCTGTAGAACATTCCCTTGATGCTGCTATGGTTAATTCTTTCTTTTCCTCTGCCTTTAGGGATGCAAGCATAATTAAAATATGTAAAATATTGAACTGTTTTTGCCATTAGGCTAAATTAAGGCCCCTTCTACACAGTTGTATAAAATCCAGATTATCTGCTTTGAACTGGATTATCTGGCAGTGTAGACTCAGATAATCATGTTAAGAACAGGTAATGTGGATTATCTGCCTTTATATTCCAGATTATACGGTGGTGTAGAAGGGTCCTCAGAGACAGTCTAAGGCCCCTTCCGCACAGCTGTATAAAATCCACTTTGAACTGGATTATATGGCAGTGTGAACTCAGATAATCATAGAATCACAGAGTTGGAAGACACCTCATGGGCCATCCAGTCCAACCTCCAGCCAAGAAGCAGGGCAATCATGTTCAAAGCACCCCCAACAGATGACCATCCAGCCTCTGTTTAAAAGCTTCCATAGAAGCATTATGTCTCATAATAGGCATCAGAATGAGAGAACCAATTCTAGACTTACCAAAAGAACCAAGAAATACCTCTATATATGCACATATGCAAACCATCCCAAGGAGAGGAAGTAAATTGGATTAACATTTACAAAGCATGTAAACAGTTCATTTTGAACAATGTTTTAAAGCTTCTGTCCAAGTGAACACTTGTCCCTTGCCTACTGAAATGTCAAAGCCAATGTTCACAAATCTGTGCTGATATGTTTGGAGATTAATCAATTTTATATATATTTCATAGTCATTTATTAACTTCTGGCTCTGTTCTCTTCTGTGCTCAGTTAGAGTTATTTAGAAAGTAAGATTTCCTTTAAAATTATACAAATCTACACCCTTGTACAACTAGCATTATTTTAGAAACCTATGAAATAAAAATGAGTGCCAGTACCATGTACCACTATGGAAGTCTCAAAATTGCTTAATTGGAACATTTTTATTGCGATGTACTATTTTAAAAGCTTGTGCTCTGTATTCTACTGTGAGCTATTGCAGAAGACCATGGTAACATTTAAAACATGATTTTAAAATTAGAATGAGTAATATTTAGAGCTGCATGAAATCTCTTAAGCCATTGGGAGACCTGTCTCTACCAAGTGATTTCTCAGACACAAAGTAGTGTGTGCCAAATCAGTCTCAAAGAATCATGGTTGCATCCTTATTGGAGCTAATATACAGTTGGTTCTCCACACTCACAGATTTAACTTTCGTGGATTTTATTGTGGAAAATTTACTGCTGTTGTCTGCCACTTTGGTGGATAGACATGCAGTTAGTGGGTTGTTGTGGGCTTTTTGGGTTGTCTGGCCATGTTCTAGAAGCATTCTCTCCTGATGTTTCACCTGCATCTGTGGCAAACATCCTCAGAAGTTGTGAGGTTTGCTGTAAACTGGAAAATTGGGTTTATATGTCTGTGGAAAGTCCAGGGTAGGAGAAAGAACTCTTGTCTGATGGAGCTATGTGTGAACATTTCAATTGGGCAGCTTGAATAGCATTTGATGGCCTGACAGTTTTTAGGTGTGGCTTGTTACTGCCTGGGAAATTTCCTTGTTGAGAGGTGACCAGGTGTTCCTGATTGTTTCCTGGCTGAAGTATCCCTGTATTTGAATTCTGTTTTTTTATTTACTGTTATAACTTTAGAGGGTATTTTTAGTATTAGAAGCCAGATTTTGTTCATTTTCATGGTTTCTTCCTTTCTGTTGAAATTGTCCACATGCTTGTGGATTTCAATGGCTTCTTTGTGTAGACTACTTCAATTAGAGAAATCAGGCATAGCAGAGCACCTGATGAACCAACTTGGACACAGCATATTATTTGAGAACACAGAAATGCTGGACCACTCTCACAACTACTATGCCAGGCTGTACTTCTTTGGCCAAGACGAGCACTGACAGCTTTCTTCTCTTGGGCAAGGATGGGCAATCCATCTAGGTGGAGGCCCTGGCTGAGAGGCAGGTGCCAAAGAGAAACAAGAAGGGTCCTTCAGGGGTGAAAAGGAAGTCCACAGCCAAGGTCCCTCATCCCCTGCTCTTTCTTTCTATTTGCCTTTTTCCTTCCTTCCGAGTCAAACTTGGGCAAATGCCTATCTTCTGATCCCTCTGCTGTAACTATGAGTGAGGCTCCCATGGGCTGAAAACCAAAAGTGGAACTCTTTCTATAGTCTCGGTCCATGACTATGTTGTTGGATGGGACACCTGTACCCATGTGAATTTGATGCCAAAGGACAGATGGGGAATGGATAGGAATCTTTGCATCTTCAAAAGAAATCCCAGAATGCAGCTGAACCCCACTACCAGACTCTACCATGACTGGGGGAATCTCTCTTGGTATCTCCTTTTGTGTGCATGCACACTCCCATTTTTCCCTGGCAAGAGAACAAGCAAGAGATGCCATCAGATGCTCCAAATCAAGGTGAGAAGGAGGAAGGCAACTGAGAAGTAGAGGTGGTGATGGAGTGAAGGAAGTGGAAGAGGGAAGTGGGGGAGGCAACAAGGGAGGAAGACAGATGTACGAGCCATGATATGGGTCAGCAAAAGAAAGATAGGGAAGAATGAAGATATTAGTGCAGGATGGTTTTCATTGGTATCATCATACTAGGAAACAAATGCGATGGAAATGTGGTGGAGACAGTCTCTAAATGAGGGAGATCTGATAGCCTATTCCATTTCTGCTATTTATTTTTTACTTCCTGGATGAGTTATATGGTTGGCTTTTGCTGACGAAATATGGAATGAAAAGGAAGGCCCTGTGATAATGCATAACTTATTAGAATAGTTTTCAGTTATACAGTTACTAAGGATAAAATGAGGACACTACTTCCTGAATCTGTCAGGGAAAATCCCACTTAATAATAATCAGCATCATTTATTTATATAGCACCATCACTGTACATGATACTTTACTTGTAAACAGCAAAACAGCCCCCTACCCCAACCCTTACCATCTAATTAAGCCATGAAAGAAATAGAAAAGGAAATGGTAATAAGGGAGGCAATCATGTCCAGCAGATACTGTCTCTTCTCCCTCTGTGGCCAGGGTAGTGGCATCTGGATCAATAGTTATGAAATCAATATGAGCATATTTTTTAAAAAACTGTGTATTTAAACAGATTTAACTAAATAATGGCATTACTAAGGACTAGTAGAATTTATTGAGAATGAAGCCAATAGGCCACAATATAAATAATTAGTTTAAAAAAGAATGGAAAATATTGATTAAAAAGAACAAGTATTTTACTTTGAGAATATGTCTGGAGTTGTTGACCTACTGAAAACTTCAGTAGAAGCTGTCATGAGAGCAAGTGACTGCAAATCTTGCTATCAAAAATCTCTCAAAAGTTATCCTGGTTATTCTTAAGCCAGCCAATATAGCTGAGATTAAAACAGGATAATTTTGTGAACATGCTCTACGTAGATTGAAGATTAAAACATAAGTGGGTTCAAAACAGAAATATGAAGGAAACTTTGGAGATCTGTTATGGACTGTATGGGAGGAGGGGATAGCTGGTGAGTACATACTTCCTCAGAGGTGTGCTTTGTGTGTTTCTCCTCCTTGGTTGTAAACCAAAAGAAGCCACTGGAATTTGGGCTGGAGATTCTCAGGGATGCCGAGAGTTTGTGCCTCCATTCTCTTCATGTTAGGATATACAGGGTGAGGCAGCATAACTTCCTTTTTTCAAAACTTAATAAAACCCATTGTATGAATCAGATTTTTTTAATAATGTAGGCGCATACCTAAAGTTTTGTTTTATACAGTTTTAAAGATCAGATTAGGTAGGTGACGTCCCCCATTCTCCATTCTCCATACACTGAGTAAAGCGATTTCTGGCATTTGTCATTACTCTTGCCTGCATAGCAGGCATTATGTTGACAATTTGTTCCTGGATGTTGGTCTTCAAATCTTGTAGGGTCCTTGGACGGTTCACATAAACACGGGATTTCAAAAAACCCCGTAGAAAAAATCACAAGGGGCCAAATCTGGAGAGCGGGCCGGCCACTCCAAATCCGCTCGAAAAGTAGGCCTCAACGGCAAAAGCATGCTCCTCACTATTCCAATGCATGATGGTGACTGAACTGTGACAGGACAAAACTTTATACTCCCGCCTCTTGAACAAGACCACTAGCACTCTGCTACGTCTTCAACTGACTGAATGGCGCACATTTTGAAAAAGGAAGCTATGCTGCCTCGTCCTGTATAACATATGTTTAATTCTTAAATCAATCGTTGCCTTTTTTTTACAAAGTTAACCAAAAATTGGATGTAATAAAGTTGAAAAGAAATGTCAAAAAGATCGTAATAGTATGAATCCCCTATACTACATCAGAGATAGCTATTGCATTACATCGAAGTCATTAGTAAATTTACATTGTCATAATTATAACACAGAAGTATCATACTTCAAACAATAAAGAAACAAAACGTGTTTTAACTAAAATTTTTTTGCAGCATTACCAATTGTTTTGTATTATGTGTTGAGCAAGTAAAAATAGCTGAAAACCAAAGAGTAAACCTAGAGACTTTTGAAGAAAATGCTTGAATTTAACAAATGAATACCCACCAATGACACCTCTACTGATTGTATTTTTTTTAAAAAGTATCAAGTGTAACCACAATGAGAAGGTCAATGGTAATAAATAAATATCAAGGCATTGGCACATAACCGCCCACCATTGATCAGCCTTGGTTTAGTTCTCCAATGAAGAGACCCTGCGAAAGGAAGCATATAACAATTAAGATCATATTTTTTCTAAGGAAGTGACGGAGGATGCATCCACACTGTAGAATTAATTTACTTTGACACCATTTTAACTGCCATGGCTCAATATGGATTCTTGGCATTTGTGGTTTGGTGATGCACCAGCACTATTTAGTAGAGAAGACTTAAGATCATGTAAAACTATAACTGCTATGATTCTATAGCTTTGAGACAAAGCTGTCGGAGAGAGAAGTAAAGAAGAAGAGAAGGGGGGAGGTGGTGGAAGGGAAAGACACACACGCAAAACCTCTTTTTTTGCTGTATTTTAATGACATTTCGATGTTAGTCTAAGACTTTCACAGATATTACATTTCTGTATCCATTCTTTGTTCCAACTTTGTGGTAATTGGATTGTTTTGTGTTGGGGTGCATTTCTTGATTACTTCTGTATTTTTGTCCTAAATAAAAATGCAAGAAATAGTAAGCACAGAACTCCCATAGAGCCACTGTGGAGAAAAACAGAAAATGAAGTGTTCTAATTTTAAGCCTCCTGATGTTGCCTGAAAAAGAAATTCAACAGAGAACTGTAAATGGTCAAACATTTAAAAATGGAAAGAGGTATATATTTGTGTCCAAACTTATACATAGCAGAATATATAACTAACTTGGTCTTTTCGTAATTTGTGCCATGCTTCTAAGATGGGAGATAATTGATTTGACTTTGAAATTCTTAACATATAATGCAATTTGAACTGGATTATATGGTCAGTACAGACTCATTTAATCCAGATTGAATTGCACTGAACAGTATTATATGAGTCTACACCAGGCATGGACAAACTTTTTAGAGGGGGGCATATATCTGACCAGGCAGGGCAGGCTGGGGGGTTGAAGAGGTCAATATTTGGCACTGGGGTGGTTGGCAATGGGGGGGGGGGAGGCCATAGGGTAGTTGGCACAGGGGAGAAAGGCTGTGAGTCCAATTACATGGGGAGAAAGCCCAGGGAGGAGGACTTGCTGTGTGCGACTCCCTGGAGAACTTATCTGTAAGAAAGAAAGTAAAGGTAAATTCTGGCTTTTAAACAATTCCTTGAAATAGGAATATTTGAATCTATAAACATCACTGACCTCTACTTACTGAAGGAGACTAAAAGTTGAAGCCAGTAGTTGTAACAATCCAATCACTGCTACTACCTCCACTCACCATCAAATCAGTGATTGTGTTGAAGCCTGCTGGCTCAGTCCAACTGATGCAGTACAAAAAACCCATTGTGACATAGTTACATATGACCCTTCTAAGAACGCAACCACTTTTCTCTCTTAACAAACTGAAGACAAAACCCACATAAAACCACTGGGTAAAGATACTAGTTACCAGCTTTTACAAGCAACCAGTCAGTGATCCAGCACTAGTCCCATCAATGTAGTTGCAATGCTCAGGGATACTATCCTGCAAGAATGAAAGAAAAGGCCTCAGACTGGCTTTTCAAAACACATTATAATGGACATGTTTGCTCCCATAAACTCCATTGACCTTGTACTCTAATTACTGAATGACAGACATCACATGCAACTCTTAGAACGATTCCATCAATGCTTCCTCCGGAAAATCCTGCAAATCTCTTGGGAAGACAAGAGGACAAATGTCAGCGTGCTGTAAGAAGCAAAGACCACCATCACTGAAAAGATGGTCCTCTGCCATCAACTCCACTGGACTGGCCACGTTGTCCAGATGCCTTACCACCGTCTCCCAAAGCAGTTGCTCTGCTCTGAACTCAAGAATGGAAAACGGAATGTTGGCAGGCAGGAAAAGAGATTTAAAGATGGGCTCAAAGCCAACCTTAAAAACTCTGAGAATTGGGAAGCCCTGGCCTGTGAGCGCTCCAGCTGGAGGTCAGCTGTGACCTGCAGTGCTGCAGAATTTGAAGAGGCTCGAATGGAGGACGAAAGAGAGAAACGTGCCAAGTGGAAGGCACATCAAGCCAACCCCAACCGGGACTGCCTTCCACCTGGAAACCAGTGCCCTCACTACGGGAGATGATGCAGATCAAGAATAGGGTTCCATAGTCACCTACAGACCCACCCTGGAGGATTATCCTACTCATACAACGAGGGATCGCCTAAGTAAGTAAGTAAGTTAGAGTGAATGGTTGAAAGGAAGAAAAGTCCTCCTGCAAACCTTAGACATCACAGTGAAAAAATAAAGGTTGATCCCATAAATAGTACCCCCCGTTTGCTCTCAACAGAGTGACTGAGCTCAAAAGTGATTTGTAGCAGTTATGTATACCTGGAGGCTCCTAGCTCTACTCAATTATTGATTCCACAAAATGGTCACCACTTAGCTGTGTGCTCTCACCATCAGCTCAGGTGAGAACTCACAGCTTAAAACTAAAATAGAGTCCCATACCATCCTTAACCAAACAGTGAAAGAGTAAAGTTTGACCCCACAAACTGAGTGCAGCCTCTGCTTTCAACTCAGTAACTGAGCTCAATTGCTGACAGAAGCAGGTATATAGACCTAGTAGTTATTAGCTCCACCCAATTAGTAACTTCGACCTTAGACTAGACCCCAAAGGCTTAGGTGACTTATCAGAAGCTTCTTCTCTTTAGACTAAAGGATCAGGTACCTCAACCCTTTACAAGAGCTCAAGTGAGAGCACATAGCTCAAAAGTACAAAAATCCCACACAAGCTTTACTAATGGCAATGAAAGAGTAAAGGTTAACCCCCTAAGTAATATATACTCTCAGCTCTCAACTCAGTGACTGAACTTATATGCTGAAAGCAGCAGATCTATAGACTTAGTGGCTGCTAGCTCCACCCTCTAGCCAATTAGTGACAAATCAGAAGTAGTCTTCTGCTCCTTTTGACTAATTAATCAGATGATTCAGCAGAATCCCCGCTCCTGTAAATTAAGAGCTCAGGAAAATATGGACAACAAAGTTCAAATTGGAGTCTTTTGTCCATATTTTCTCCAAAACCATAGAGGGGGATTGTTGTTGTTGTTTATGGCATTTCACAAAAACTTAAGAATTGTAATGTATTTCTCCTGGTTAATGCCAAGATGGATTTCAAGAGAGGGGATGTATGCCCTTGCATACATTACCTCAGATATTTATCAACCTGTCACATTTTTCCCATTGTAATCCCTTCATATAATCTTGCTAGTAAGGCCCTGCCAATTTTTTCTTCTTCTTCATAATACTATCTATGCTGAAATCAATTTGATATTATCTGCATTTTGTGCTATTTATTTAGCAAAAGCTCAAACATATTCCACCCCTATTTTGGTCTTATTTATATTTTGTCAGCTAATTCCTCTCTTGTGTTAGGTTTGTTAAGACCTTTTATTTTATAGGTAATGTGTCCACATTGTATACAATGTTCTTTATTGGATGCTGGGGTGCTTCAAACTGCAGTACAGAACTTCCATCACATTCAGCTCTCCCCATCATTTGCTCCAATAGTTTCATTCTCTTTGTTTATTCCTTTGTGTCTAGACAAGTTTGATCCCACTATGAAAATGAAAAATCTGATTCTTGGTTAAAGATTTTTGCTTGTCAAAAAGATGGTAATCATCTCAAGAATCTGAGGGATATGATAGTTTCAACTCAAGAAGGGGTTTCTGTGCTGAAAACTGTATTTTTCTGTTCAGAAATAACATTTATGGACAGAAAGCAAGTTTCGTGTCTTTTTTTCTGTGAGGGAAATGCTGGTATTTTGTGTACTTTGATTGTGCTTTTCCTGCATGGCAGGGGGTTGGACTAGATGACCCATATGGTCTCCTCTGACTCTATGATTCTATAAACTTGTTTTCTGTGCACACTCTTTTCACCAACAACTACATCAACTTATAGCTGCAGGGTGTTTTTTTCCCACTTGTCCACCAGTCAGAGCTTTCTGCAAAGCTTCCTGTAGAGGGGAGGAGCCCCAGGCTCAGCCTCTATGACGAGTAGGAGAGAATATAGGGGTTTTTTTTCCCAGTTCTGTTCTTCTCTGTGTATTAACTTTAACTTCTAGCCTTTTGGATATTGCTTCTGTGACTTCTTTTTAAAATTTTTATTGAATGTGTATGTAGGATATTACAATTAACAATCACATCAGGAATTTAGGTTTACCATGAATAAGGATAGATAAATAGGCTTAAAGGCTTCATAGTGTTTTGGTGTGGGAAGTCATGGTGAAGGGTGCACGGGTGTGGGGATGAGGGTTTATTTTGTTTAGGTTAGGGGGTTTGGGATGAGTGTAAGGTCTGTGGTATGTGTGTAAAATGCCATGTGATGATTTACTGAATGTTATGGAAAAAATTTAATACAAAGCTCTGACGGAAAGCAGTGGAAAACAGGAAGAAATAGCAAGTCTATGTGTATTAAGATATGTAAATGATAATAATTTGTACTTAATGACAAAACTAACTGATTGACTGAATAAGCTAAATAGGCATGTACACGTCAAAAATATTGGTACCTGATTATATCTGCCATGATTTGCTTTGCTTTTCTGTTATGTACCATAATCAAAATAAACAGTTTTAACAAAAAAAGAAAAAAAGAAAAAAAGAAGAAGAAACTGAAAAGGTTAATCAGTGAACTGTGAAGTTGTGACCCTGAGTGTGCCTGGAACGCATAGGGAGGATCCAGAGATGAGATTTCGTTTGTCCTTCTTACTTCAGTGCTTTTGTCTTGTTTCTGTTCTTCTTGGTTGGGTGTCAAACGCGAGTGAGTGCTGTATATTTGCTCTACTCAGTAAAATATGTTTGCTTTTTTTTAAAAAATACCATCATATCACTGATAAGTCAGAGGAAATAAACAGGCAACAATTTTCCATTAAATTCTCATTCGTTTAGATATATCCTATTTCCTGGACTTTTCCATTTCTATACATATATTCTATTTATATCAATTAGTTTTACATCCCTCCCTCCTCCTCTCACCACCCACCCCCCAGGAACAGTTTTATCTCTATTTCCAAAATTATTTCCATTGATCGAGCAGTCTGTTTTAGCTCCTTATATTTTCATTTTCCTTTGACTCTTGTCTATCAGAGTTTTCCATTTTGGATCCCAGTTCTCATTGGAATGATAATTTGTATATTTGATTCATCTTTCAAAAATATAGTCCTGAATCATATAATCCGCTAAGTATTGTAACCATCTTTTATTTCCCATTTTCTTTGCTTTTTCCAGCCCAGAGTGCTGATTGCCTTGGCAGCTGGTTTGACAGGCATGGGCAAACTTTTTTGGATAGGAGAGAGGGGAAACCAAGGGCGGTGGATGGGCAAGAGGTGGTTGGGATGAGGAAAAGGGTTTCACACATGGATATGTGGGGCTCAGTGGAGAGCCCTGCACAGATGCGTGTGACTGCAGGGCTCTCTTCTTGGCAGGATGAAGAAGCGCCCCACTGCACACTCCTACTGAGAGGAAGATTTTATACACAGCTGCCCAGGGCCTGCCTTGTCCTCCTGCCGAGGAGAGCTTGACACATGGCTGCCCAGGCTGCCTGAGAACCCTGCACAGATGTGTGTTACTGCAGAGCCCTCCTCTCAGCAGGAGGGCATGTGGTCCACCATGCCCTCCTGGCAAGAGGAGGATTTTATACACAACTGCCCAGTGCTCTTGGGTCTCATATGACTGCCCCAACCCACTCTCAGTCTGGAAATGTGATGACCCACCATGTTTCTAGGCTGAGAGGATAGGAAGTCACCTGGCTGCTGAGAGCTCCCCAGAGAGCGGTTGGCACCCTCGTGTCTCTGCCTCAGCTCTCCTCTAAGCCTAGAGATGCCACTGATGAGGGCTAGAAGAATATGTGGGCAAATTCACATGGGAAGATTTGTTCTGTCTGAAATCTTGGAAGTCAGCTGTATCGGTCTTTAAAAGTCATAGCCAGCACCTTGCATTTTGCCTGGAAATGGACAGGCAGCAAATGGAGCTGTTATTGCAAAGGAAGAGCATATTCCCAGTAAACAGTCTCTGTTAACAATCTGACTGCATGTAATATTTATTCTAAGTTACAGTCCCATCTTGTTGCATGATGAGGAGACAGAATGGAATATTTATTTGATCTTCATTCTAAGTTCAGGCTTATTTTGGGCTTCTTTCATTGTATACCAAAATGCACACATTTCAGTTATGTTTTCAAAACAAACAGAAAGAGTGTAGATAATCTTAAATAACACAAAATAGATGTTTCGGAAACCTAATAGCAAAGCAACAAAGGACTTTGAAAGCTTGAAACAAGGCCATATCCTTTTAAAAGACCCAATTTTCCCCTGAGACACAGAAAATAACAGGGAAAGCTAACATGGATATTTTTGAAGCAACACCATTATCAATATAAATAAACCTTTTAGATTGTGACAACACACTAAGCATATTACTTCCTTAAATATAGATTTTGGAAGGATTTACTACTAAAATACATTGGCAAGGGATGGACATAGAGGTCTTTTCCCCATAGTAACAGAACCAGTCCATGGGGAAAATGGTGGCAACGTTCACATTTTCATGAATAATAGAAGAGTTGCAAAAGGAAACCTTCCTCATAACATTGTTAGTGTCAAAAGAATATCACAGACCCCAAAAATTGTTCTTGGTGTCTTGATTTTAAGGTCGATTCCTAGGGTTATATAGGGCACTTATTAAAATATGCATTGGGGGGACTGCATTAGCTCTAGTTTCTTAGATATGGTTATCACGATTTTCAATTGGTTAGCAGATGAAGACTGATATTTGGCATATGTTCTGTATCTCAAAAACTAAAATGTGTGTTGGCCATTGTATTGTGTTGTACCCACAAGAGCAGGAGAGTTTGGAAAGGTTACTTTTGGATTATAACTCACCAAAATACCCAACGAGGACAGTGATATCTCATTCTGACAGTGATATCTCAACTGTTTATAATGGTGACTATATTACCCCATTTTATTGAATTTCAAATATAAAACATTTAAACAAGAATATGAATAGCAAAGTAAAAGAAAAAATGGTGAAGCCTGATGCAGACTGGCTACAGTTCAGGAGAAGGTGAACATGGAAATTTGACAAACATAAACTGCATATTGCACCATTCTGCAAATATAATCTTTTCCCCCTCTTTACTCACAATAGGAGGGTTATACTTCATAGCTGTCAGGAAAAACTAACAATCTTAGATAGTATGGGAGGAAAGATTTTGACTCTTTATATTGTCACATACCTCTGGAGTCTGATGATTAATGATGCTATGGAAAGATTAAATAATGGAGCAAGGTGCAGTAGAAAAAGAGGTTGAAAAGGGCAGAGACATACAAATAGAATGAAGAAAGCTATTTAGGAACAAAAATTGTCCTAGATTTCAGCAGGTGAAAGGCTCCATTCTGCATGGAATTTTTTTCCAACATGTGATTTATACTGTTTTAAACAATACTTTCTGCTCCTTTACCTTTTGGACTCATTTGGCTCAAAATAGCAAGGAAGATTCATTAAAACATAATGGAGTACAGGCCAAGAATGCAACAGATATCTCTTGCAAGGTTAGGTTATATATTTTTAGCCATACACATTTTCTACTGAGTGTACAATTAAGCCAACTGAAGAAGAGTGAATATGTAGAGTATCACTTATCCAACCTTCACTCATCCAACATTCTGTATTATCTAACGCAGTCTGCCTCCTGCTTGGATCCACAGCTGTTTCAATACATTGCGATGTTTTGGTGCTAAATTCAAAAATACAGTAATATTAATTAAGTCCATAGAATGGCAGTTTTTAAAGTTCTATAGGATGAAGATATAACTAGTGTGCTTATATCAGTGTAGATTTAGAGAAGACTGAATCCACCAGATCAAATTTGATACTGGAAGCTAAGCTAAGTCTTGGTTGGATGAAGGGCCACCTAGAAATACTAGGAGCTTTAGATTGTATTTCATAGAAATGAGCTATCCAACCATCTTTAAGTATTTTTTTTCTAAGTAATATGTCTAGGATTCCATCTTGGTATAAATTCAAGAAAAATAATTGGGCAAACAAAAATCAAACATGCATACAAAATCCAATGAAATTCACAGACTTACCATAGATTGACAAGTGACTTGAAGGATTTCATGCACATAATCACACATATGTACACACTGTGCAGCTTTGCTCATTATCTCATACTTGTTATGTCTACGAGGGTTACTTGGGTTTGGATGGGAATATTTTAATAAGTCAAACACAGAAATAATCCTTAGAATGTGCTCTTTAACTACCACTATTCAGTTTTCCACATAATCACCAGACAATTAGATACATTTCTGCCAATGATGAGCAAGTTTTCTGAAGCCATCATGGAAGAAGTCGACACTCTGTTTCCACAATCAGCGTCTTACAGTTCTCTCAACGTCTTCATCAGAAGCATAATGATGTTCCCACAGATCTTCTTTCATTATTGGGAACAGATGGAAGTCAGGCAGTGCTAAATCTGGAGTGTATGAAGGATGTCATACAGTGTGAGATCCAATCTCTGAAGTTTGCAGTCTGTGCGCTTTAATTTCAGGTGTCAGCATCCTGGGTACCCATCGTGCACAGATCTTCCAATAGCCAAACAAAGCAATAATGTGACCCACACATTCTTGTAAAATGCCAATTATGATTGAAATTTCTCTCTGAGTGATACAGTGATTGTCCTGAATCAATCTGTCAGCTTTTTGCTTGTGAAGTCGGTGGTTGCTGTCACAGGATGTCCAACTCTTTGTTTTTCACACAAGTCAGATGTTCCCACCTCAACATTTTTAAACTTATTCACACAGTACTCACATCAACACAATCACCATAAACAGCTTGCATTCTATGATGAATCACCTTTGGAGTGACACCTTCTGCTGTCAAGAATTCAATGACTGTACGTTGCTTAAGTCACATTGACCGACCGTCTGCGCAGGGTTCCATACTTCGCACTTTAACAACACAACCATTCAATGCTAAAGCTTCCTGCCTAAATGGAACTGTAGAGGAGAGTCTACTGAACAAGCCAGTACTTGCCGCACACCAGTACTGCCATCTGTTGAGGAGTTATGAAGGTGGAGGCATTACTTTTCATTCAACCCTCATACAAACAAGTTTCCAATCCTCAGAAGGAGACTGATCTCTTCATCATTGCCTCTATGAGCATATTATTGCTATTTTGGTAGATGTTCTTTACATTAATCTTATTTGATGTGTTGAACTGTTTCTCTGTAAGTTACAGTCCAAAATAGGTTCCTGCCACAAAATTACTTGAAATGGTCTCTCTAGTTCACAAATAATATCTGAAAAGTTCTCTCCTGCAGAGGAACAGCTCTGGGATTTGGATTGCACATGCACCTTCATTTTCCACATTCAGAGCAATATTTTGACTTCCTATCGTTTGTGATTTTCCTCTTCCTGTGCTGCTGTATGCAGGCTCTGCATGCTGGCTGGATCCCCAAAGGGCCAGAGAAAAAAAAAACAAGATTGCTTCTTTGAAGCAACAAAGCAGTGGCATTTATTTCAGCCTGCCAAAATCAGGACCACTGTAAACATGAAAGAAAGAAAGGCTGCTCACAAATGGTATGTGCTACTGTTTGCTGACATTTTGTCAGGTAGAAAGTTAATGTTATCTTGACTAAACCAGATGAAATCTACAAACACGGCAGGAAGAACTACACTGTAAATATGGGAAGCAACAATGGGCGAGCGAAATCTAATTATCATGGTGGCAAGTGTAGCCCATGGAGGTAAGAGGATAGCTGTCAGAGTCGTTAAAGCTGAAAGGTCTCTTTACAATCTCAAAAGCTTCACTTATCTCCCTTTTGTCTGGGCTGTCAACAGGAGATGAATGCTGGCAGCCATCCTAATCAGTGACATGGCTTACTTAATGTGATGACATATTTGGCAAAGAGAGCACTTGCTCATTCCACCTATGCAGAAAAATCAGAGAAGGAGAGGGAGAACCCAGCACAAAGCAATTCCTCCCCCCATTAATAGTTTATGGAATATTGTCTTTCATTCTTGAAAAAGAGAAAACCTTGGGGGATTCAACTCTAAGCAATTTCATATTTTCCTGGACAATCATCTCAGTTCCCTAGGGGTACTGCTGGATTAAAACTAACCCCAAATCATCCACTTTGTAGGGCAATACAAGATCCCTTCTACACTGTCCTTATATCCCAGGATACGATCCCAGATTATCTTCTTATCCCAGATTATATGGCAGTGTAGACTCATATACTTACTTACTTTACTTTACTTAGGCGATCCCTCGTTTTTTGAGGAGGATTGTCTTCCAGTATTCTTGTGGGTCTGTATGTGGCCGTGGAGCCCTATTCTTGCTCTGCATCTTCTTCCGCAGTGAGGGCATTGGTTTCCAGGTGGAAGGCAGTCTCGGTCGGGGTTTACTTGATGTGCCTTCCTCTTGGCATGCTTCTCCCTTTCGCCCTCCATTTGTGCCTCTTCAAATTCTGCAGCACTGCTGGTCACAGCTGACCTCCAGCAGGAGCGGTCAAGGGCCAGGACTTCCCAGTTCTCAGTGTCTATGCCAGAGTTTTTAAGGTTGGCTTTGAGCCCATCTTTAAATCTCTTTTCCTGTCCACCAACATTCCATTTTCCGTTCTTGAGTTCGGAGTAGTGCAACTGCTTTGGGAGATGGTGGTTGGGCATCCGGACAACGTGGCCGGTCCAGCGGAGTTGATGGCGGAGGACCATCGCTTCAATGCTGGTGGTCTTTGCTTCTTCCAGCACGCTGACGTTTGTCTGCCTGTCTTCTCAAGAGATTTGCAGGATTTTCTGGAGGCAGCGCTGATGGAATCGTTCCAGGAGTTGCATGTGACGTCTGTAGACAGTCCACGTATCGCAGGCATATAGCAGGGTTGGGAGGACAATAGCTCTATAAACAAGCACCTTGGTATTCCTATGGATGTCCCGGTCCTCAAACACTCATATAATCCAGTTCAAAGCAGATAACTTGGGAATAGATCCTGGGTTATAGTGTAGAAGGGGCCACAGATACTATATGGAACTAATAACAACATCAAGAAGGAACTTCATCTTCACTAATGCCATGGTTGTGCTCTAGTTCCTTGCAACCAATTGGATGATTGCAAATTTAATCTTGTTTGGAGTTTACTCACTAAAATGTGAAAGTTTGTTTTTATCTATTTATCTGCAGTAATCATAGGAAGGGGAACATCAACAGGGGGAAAAACAACAGAATTCTCTGAAAATATGGTAATGAGAAATTCTTGGCGTGTAAACTTCTAGAAAACATTTTAAAAATCCAATAAGTCTTCGGGCAGATTTGACATTTATATGCAAAAGGGGTTATGAGGTCATCAGACCATGAAGCATTTCTATCTACTGATACAGCTTAATGCTTTTGCCACAGGAAGAGTATGCAATGACTTAAGTTAGTCTTGGCTAATTAAAACCCTAATTATTTTAGTATATATGTTCTAAATATAAGTAACCAACCCAATTATTAATCTTTTGAAAACTACACGAGAGCCTAATTATGCCTTTTCACATCTAGCCTTAGTCTTTCTGTTATTCCATGGCATGGCTCTTCCTCATTTCAGAGAATACTGGCCTTTTCAGTCTTTTCCTTGTTGATCAGTATCCACACTTATGCTTTTAACAAATCAGTGTCATTGAATGACCCCAGCTCTTCTACTTTTCCTCTTTCAATCTGTCACCTCCTATTACACTATGGATGAAGAAATCTTGACTTTTAGAATGTTTTGAACTGCATCTCCCATGATGTCTTACCATTATGGCTTCTAAGAGTAAAACCCATGTGTAGAACCTAAGATTTCACTTTCCTTGAACATAGACGTATTAGGCAGAGTTGTAGTGATGGGAAACTTCTGTTAAAAACTGACAACATCCAATCTGAACAACCATTTATGTTGTAGTACAGCGTGATAGTAATGTTACTACTACCGGTAGGAGGGAGAAGAGGGCTGCGCAGGTGTTGGCGGAGGAGCAGCAGCGAAAGCGGATTAGAGACATATTCATGGCTCCAACTGATTCTGAATCCTTCAAGGGTTTCTCAGACTGTGAAATGGGGGAAGGAGAGGAAAGCAGGGGAGTTAAGCAGGCTACTCATGAACAAGAATCTGATGAGGAGCTCCAAAGGAAGCGTATCCATGATATACTTAGCGCTCCAACAGAAGATGAAGATTTTATGGGTTTTGAAAGGAGTGATGGGACTGGGAGTGACATTGAGGAGGAGGGTGATTTGGACTGGACCCGTGTACAGGAAATCAGGGACATCTGTACTCAGCCTACCTCCAGTCATGACTTTGAGGGATTTGCAGAAGAGTGGCAATCGGGGAACACTTGGGAGGACCTAAGTCTTGACAGATGCTGGCAAAGGTGGAGAGATGGGAGGCAGTGCTCAGCTGCAGGGAATGGGGCAGCTGAAAGTGATGATGAAAGGGTAGGGAGCAGTTCATCCTCTGATGAGGAGCTTTAGGATATAAGTTGGTTTGGTTTCAATGGGTCTTTGCAGAAGGCAAAGTGTTTTTTCGGGTGTGTATCTTTGTTCCTGCCATTACTCTCAAGTTTGGGTCCTTGGATTACAGATCTTTGTGTTTCCGTGACTTCTGGCTGATACTTCGTAAGTGCTGACTTCAACTCTCCCTGTTTGACTCTGGAGCGTGTTTTGACAACGACTATGCTTTTTGGACTGTTTCTTCTTACTTCGGACGTGCCTGGACTACGGTCTGCCTTTGGACTCTGATTTTGCTTGCTCCCATATTGTTTTCTGGTGCCTTTTGGACATTTTGAATTACAAGATGATTGCTGCATATTTTTGTTAACCCAGATTATACTCCGGGATAATCCGGATTATATTTGAGTTTTTTACTTAGCAGTTGCTGTAGACTTTGAGTGCTAGAGACACTGAAGCAAGTGTCTCTAAGACTTTTTTGTGTTCAATAAACTTGTGTTTGGACCTTTTATATTGTGTTTGGCTTTCTTGAGGCTTCTGGGTCTTGACAATTTAGTTTCTAGCTTCCTCAAGTTTGTTTATTTTTCTCTCTCCCATTCCTCTTAAAGTTGGCAATTATGGCCTACTTATTATGGTTTGTAAATGTAATCCTTATACTCTTTGCTTCAGTTTTACATTATTAATGGGCATGCTATTCCTCTGAACTTCAGGGTCAGCAATAGTTTGTGCAAATGAAAGTACTGCATACAAAAAGATTTCAAATATTTTCTTTACAAAGTGTGTGCATGCTGGACTTCTAAAGATGAATGCTTTAAGTATTTTGCAGTATTATGATAACCTGCACTGCATTGTAGTTATTTTATTTCACAACACAAATTAAAAAGGGAAATCGCACTTGAGATAGAATGCATTTTGGATTGTATCCAACATTTGCTGTATCTTGAACAACCTCAATAACATCAATGCAGTTTTATGATCATAAAGGTGAAGAATTATTTTGAGAAAGCACTGTGTTTTAGATACTTTATGAAATGTTTTTAGCACTGATCCTATGGTTTCAGGCTATCCTTTTTACAGAAGTGAGATTTGGATGGATATGATATGAATTGCACCCATCTTTATAACTGCACATCTAGGATGGATTCCTTGCTCAGAAAGATCTGCAAAGACATTTTTAGCTTTCTTTCCACTGCCAGCTAAAAAGGTATATATTTACCAGACTGTCTTCTGCCTGTTATATAATAGAGCAACAATTCTTCAGTTTACTTACCCTTTTTATGTAGGAGTTCAGTATACTAGATTTGCCTTCTTTATATTGCAGTTTCACTTGAAACTTTTTAATCCTTTAATTCTCCTGAGAATGTGTGCACTGAGAACTTCCTTCGGCTCATGAGTGGGCAGTAGGCTTGGGTGGTTTCGTTCGTTAATTTCGTAATTCGTTATTAATTCGTATTTAAATTAGCTTACGATCCAATATTGAGCCATGCAGGAATAGTGTGAGGAGTAAATTAGATTCAAAACAATTTTTTCAATTTATTTTGTAATTATTTTGTAATTATTTTGTAATTATTTTCGCATGTCTGGTGCAAGTTTTATAGTTGTTATTTGTTTTATCACACCAACAGTCAACAACAGAGGGAGAGGGAAGCTTCAGAAGTTCCCCCTGTCCCATTTGGAGGTTTTTTTAGCATATTGCGCAATCGCGTCCACCATTAACGAATCAATTCGTAATTATACGAAATTCCGTATATTTCGAAATTTTTAAAAGGAAAATTTCGGAATTATTTAAAAAAAACGAAACGCAAGGGCCCCCTAAAAACAAAACGAGTTTAGAACCAAATTTTTCCGTGGTTACCCAAGCCTAGTGGGCAGCTATCAGGGGACACAGGGCAGTTCTGGTCTCCAGAGGAGAGCAGAAGGTATTACCATGTAATTTTGTAATTCTAAGAACTGTGCCAGCCTGGCATTCAGATAAAAGGATCACACATTTAAAAGAAATTCTAAGCCATTTGTAAGTGTAGAATCTGGGGTCTTTGTAGTAATTCTACTCCACTGTTGGTGAGGAAGACATGAAAATTCCCAGTTATTTCTGTCATGCACACATAGCCTCAGTATCTGTTTGAAGGGGAAAACTTATATAGTCTTCAGTTGAATTGAAGAGTTCATGTATTATTAGAAAAAAGTTGGTAGTGTTATTGGACTAGGACAGACACTTGATCAGCAAGGCAGAGACCCATACCATTAGTTGGGAGCCCCTCTCATTACCTTTGCCATTCCACTTACCATGAAGTGGGAGGGGGACAACCAGCAAGACACAGCTACATTGTGTCTTGTGTATTACACAGATTGATCTAAGGAAGTTTTCAATGGCAGAACAAGTGGATTATAACATTGCATGTTACAACAGCTGTGAAGGCTACAACAGATAAGAGGCCACCAAGCATTGCGATACTCATGTCATTGGATTAGACCTTTTTTCTGTGAAGATTGTATGATGGTCGCTGTGCACTGATCCCTACACATAAAACACATTCATGCACAGGCACCTTCCAAGCACACCAAAATCAACAAAAGTCCTATGGCAATAGGTCAGTGATGCCGGGGACAGGAATGTGAAATCTGGAAGCCCCTAGCTACAGACCTGTGCATGGGTAGTGAATATGGATATGTGAAAGACTGTGTGGATCCAGTATAGGTCTCCACAGTCACGTTCCGACCAATCATCAAGACTCTACCTTTGGAAGACAATCAAACTTGACCAATCAAACTTGACCAAGTGACCACCTATGATGATGGTGCCATAATATCATTTTTTTTCCTAATGTCTTCGTTTTTAGGCCTATTCCCGGGGTTATTTGGGGGTACCAATTCAGAAAATTTCATTGGATAGACTACATCAGCTTTAGTTTCTTAGATATGGTTATCATGATTTTCTGTGGATGAACAGATGGCAACTGGTAAATGTTATATGTTCTGGATCTCAAAATTGAAAGTTGATAGGGGAATACTGGTGCAATTTTTGGAATCAATAGATCAACTATACCCAGAAACAGGTCTAATATCTGAGGCACCAACATGTGTGTTGGCCAATGTAATATATTTGTTCATCATTGATCAGGCACCATGTTATATATTTTTCCATGGAAACGTGTGTGAGTTAGTGAGTCAGTCAAAATATTCAAATATTAACTTTTGAGTCAGGCACCTCTTTGAAAGAATAGGATGCCTGAAATGAACAATCACTCTAAAACCTAAATTATCTCTCTTCTCTACTAGTGAAAATTATTCCAAATAGTCAACATTTTAGAATATAGCTATTGGCAAAAGCAGTTTCCATTCTAAATGGGAGTTACATCACCTAGCATTACTCCAATCAGTGGCAAACGGGCAATCATTAAGAGACAGATTCTGGGCTACATTATTTGCTTAATGTGGTATTGCAATTGTCTATTAAATGACAACACCACAACACTTGAAGAGCTAATTAGCCTTTAATCACCATCGAGAGGCATTCTGGAAAGTAAAGAAACAAAAGGCAATACTGAGCAGGATGCCAAATATGCAGGTTGTGTTGATAAACGCCAATGGAAAGAAAATAGAGTGATTTAAGTAAAGTAGATAATTTTTTTGGATTATGGATTGTTTAGATTGTCTGGTTTGCTGTAGGCAAACTTCTGAACTCGCTCACACTGAACTTAGTGCTACAAAAAAGGATTGGTATAGAAAGAAAAAAGTAACGCTGATAGAACACCTACCTCCTCAATACACATATATTCATATCATGAAGGATTTATTGGTTTTTAACTACTGCATCATTGGTTTTGGCACATAACGAACAACTGGAATTGTGTGTGATCAAAACTTAGTGATATTATCAGGTTTGGATATATGTGTGGAACATCAGCCATTGTGATGGGCTTCCCAAGGTCCAATGCTCCCCAAAATGACACCATCTGAATGGGCTGCCTGAGATAGTCACACTTACTTTTTTTCTCCTCTTTATGGCATATTAAATTTACCACATATTTAAGTCACACATAATACTACAGCATAATGTTTACTTCTGGTAGCTGTCTGGTATAATTTACTGGTAGAGCATGTGGAACGTTGACTAAACAGTTTTGCTTTGCTACCAAAAATCCCATGATTTGTCATCAGTAAAATGACACCTACTAGACTACTGAATGACTCTAATGTATGTGGGGCTTTCTTTGGAAAGGGGGAATAGTGGAGTAAAGCAGGATTGCCTGACTCCTAGGCCAGTGGGTCAGTATAAGCCCCAAGGAAAATACAAAGTGGAGAAAAGGGAAAATATAGGTTTTTTTTCTTATTTCACTTATTCTTGGGAGACTGAAATGGAGGATTGGTGAGAAAACATAAGTCCCAGACACATAATCTGAAAATCCATACCTACAATGACTGTCTCTGGGAGAAAAATGCTGTAACTTTTTAATTCCTTTGTTTCCTTTTTAAATATTGGAAGAAATTTATCGTCATTTTTTTTAAAAAAAGGGAAGCAGTACCTGCCAAATCGCACACTAGTAGGGGCAGAGATTTTTGGATTACATGGTTTCAAAGTTTGATTTTTAAGATAATAAAAAGAAGTAAGACTATGAAAGTCAATCAAACACACTTTTTAAATACAATATGTTCTTGCCCAAGTCTAGCAACAGAGAATTTGTAGATCAGACCAACCAATGCAACTTATTTTTTAAAGTGTTCTTTTTGCTATTTTGAAACAGAGGTTGAGCATCCTTTACTTGAAATTCTGAAATTTGAAATACTCCAGAATCCTAATGCCCACTTGAGTAATTGGGATATTTATTTATTTATTTATTTATTTATTTATTTATCATGTCAGAAGCAAATTGAGAATACAGTTATAATTTATAGAAAAACCACAAACAAAGTTAAAAACTTGTCAATGTACTAAATTTCCTTTGTCCAGAAGCTGGCCACTTGGAGTGTGTCTAGTGTCACTCTAGGTCTCAGGTTGCATTGTAGTAGGTGGTCTGTGATTTGCTCTTTTCCACAGTCATGTGTCATTGGCTCCACTTTGTAGTCCTATTTCTTAAGATTAGTGCCACATTTCGTGGTGCCAGAGTGCAGTCTGTTCAGCGCCTTCCAAGTCACCCAGTCTTCTGTGTGCCCGGGGGAAGTTTCATTGGGATAGTGAAACCTTTTCTTTCTTCTGGTTTAATGTACTCAAGTCGTTAAAAATACTTTATTAAATTACCTTCAGTCTATGTATATATAGTATACATGAACCATAAATGAATTCATGTTTAGACTTGGGTCCCATCTTCAAGATACCTCATTGTGTGCATATAGAGTTGTTGTTTGGATGACTTCCTTCTTCAAGGCTGCTTCAAGAACAGTTAGCAAAATGCTTTATGCTGACAAAGCAGCTTCGCAAAGTATCTGCTCCAATGTAATCATCTTTAATTGTCCCACTTGTTTTGGTATTTCACCTTGTAAGGGCACAGCCTTAAAACATGACTTTAAATAACTGGAGCAAGTAAGCAAGAAGCAGCTATTAACAGACTTGCAAGGCCAACAGAGGCTTAACTGCACATAAAAATAAGGAGTGAATCTAGGAATCCCCTTTTAAATTTCCTACTGCAATTCAATATTTTACTATTCAGTACTACAAGATTCTGTTGCAAACACGTAAGTGTATTTAAGTTTGAAATTATAGTTTTAGGTCTTAGGGACTGGACTGACATGCATCCTTTCCAATGAGATCATTATTATTTTCAGACAGTAGGGAAATTTGGATTTACCACACTACAGAGTAGCAGAGATCAATTTGCTGTTCAAATGAAAATATTTATCATGTCAGAAGCAACCAGACAATTGTATTACATTTTTTTTTAAAAAAAACCAAAATCAAACAAACAAACAGACAAAACACAAAGTTTGCAAGCTTGGTAGTTGATTAAATGTCCTTTGACCAGTATCTGGCCACTTGGAGTGCCTCTGGTGTTGCCACAAGGAGGTACTCCATCGTGCATGTAGCAGGGCTCAGGTTACATTGCAGCAGGTGGTCAGTGGTTTGCTCTTCTCCACACTCGCATTTTGTGGATTCCACTTTGTGGCCCCATTTCTTAAGATAGGCTCTGCATCTCGTGGTGCCAGAGCGCAGCCTGTTTAGCCCCTTCCAAGTCGCCCAGTTTTCTGTGTGCCCAGGCGGGAGTCTCTCATTTGGTATCAGCCGTTGATTGAGGTTCTGGGTTTGAGCCTGCCACTTTTGGATTCTCACTTGCTGGGGTGTTCCAGCGAGTGTCTCTGTAGATCTTAGAAAATGGAAATGGAGATCTGCTATAAATGTGTCCTGGCAGCATGTGTCAAGATAGTGGGGAAAGGAGTCAGGACCTAACCTCTCTTAAAAACCAACCTCACTCTCCTCCTTCTCTTTTGGATTTCTTCAACCCACCCCCCTGGCTCCTTCCATAATATTATAGTTTTTGTTACTATGGAACTAGGGAGATTTTTTGCCTGCTTTATATTTTTCCTCTTCTCTACCCTATACTATCAAATAGAATCAGATTTTTGTCTAAGGGTAGTGACTTAAATAGGTCTCCATGGCAGGAATTAGGAGGAAATATGAACTGGTGGTATATATTTTGGCACATTTGTATAGGATGGGAATTTTGAACTGCTCCTGTGATTGGGGAAAACTCTGAAAAGTCAGCTTCTACCAAGATAGGCCATTAGATTGAATATCTCAGTTCTACTTGTATGGCCCAAAGTATTTGATACTGCAATGTTTCAATGTTCCCCAAAGAGTGGAGCAGTCCTCAGGATTTGAAACTGAAAAACATCTAGTGCAGTGGTTCTCAACCTGGGGTCCCCAGATGTTTTTGGCTTCCAACTCCCAGAAATCCTAACAGCTGGTAAACTGGCTGGGATTTCTGGGAGCTGTAGGCCAAAAACATCTGGGGACACCAGATTGAGAACCACTGATCTAGTGCATGGTGCTTAATTTTTAAAATGAGGTGGAAAAGGTCAGTTGACCTTACAAATAAGTCCTGCTTATTTATTTTTTCTTACCAAAATCTTCATCACATCAGTACAATTTTGATGGCATTATACTATGTAGCTTGGTCAAGCATGTGCCAGAGTCTGTACTCTGTGTCTATATTTGCAGCAGATGGTGTTTTGTTTCTTGGATACAGGCTGTTTGGCTCCTACAGTTCAGAGCACATCTTAGGGCTTCACTTCAAACATTTACATTCTTCTGCTTCTCTTGTATTTGTTTGAAGTGAAGCCCTAAGAGGAAACAAAGTTCCAGCCCATAGATCATCTAGATTAGGCTTGTCCACAGTGCTCCTTTCTCTATTTAGGAAGGTGAGCAAGAAGGGGAAGTCCAAGAATATCTATGATCATTACTACCTCCCCCACCCACCCAATAAACCTTAGAGGGGAAACATCTCATTTTCAAAAATGAGATTTCCCTCTTCTTAAGCCTTGATGCTATATATGGGGGATTGTTGTAGGTGTGATGCAGAGAAAGAGAAGAGAGAAAGAGAAGGGAGAAGGGTGAGGATTAAATTTATGTGTGAATGGAGTGTGAATCAATGTTTGCAAAGGAGGTGTATGTGTGGATATCTGTGTGACTGATATGTGTGTATACAAATGTAGTATGTGTGAATGGTGTGGGTATATATGTGTGTATGTGAATGGATTGGAATGCATATCTAACTTTGTCTCCAGCCAGTCCTTGAAAGTTGCTTCCAGAAGAATGCAATTCTTAGGATTAAAAAGTTTAGCTGTTGTAATTCCACTACTACTACCTTATCACATATGGTTTACATTGGGTACCCATGTACATCAGCAGTAAAATGATATCTGGCTGCAGAGGTGGGTCCATTTGATTTACTGCTCTTGCATATGGGGCAGAAAATAGGTGTTCAGTAGGCTTGGGCGGTTTCGTTTGTTAATTTCGTAATTTGTTATTAATTCGTATTTAAATTAGTTTACGATCCAATATTGAACCATGCAGGAATAGTGTGAGGAGTAAATTAGATTCGAAACAATTTTTTCAATTTATTTTGTAATTATTTTGTAATTATTTTGTAATTATTTCGTAATTATTTTGTAATTATTTCGTAATTATTTCGTAATTATTTTTGCATGTCTGGTGCAAGTTTTATAGTTGTTGTTTGTTTTATCACACCAACAGTCAACAACAGAGGGAGAGGGAAGCTTCAGAAGTTCCCCCTGTCCCATTTGGAGGGTTTTTTTAGCATATTGCGCAATCGCATCCGCCATTAACGAATTGATTCGTAATTATACAAAATTTCATATATTTCGAAATTTTTAAAAGGAAAATTTCGGAATTATTAAAAAAAACGAAATGCAAGAGCCCCCTAAAAACAAAACGAGTTTAGAACCAAATTTTTCCGTGGTTACCCAAACCTAGTGTTCAGAGAACCTGTTCCAAATTTCCAAACCTGTTCCAAATCTATGTGGAAGGGATTTTACCCTGCCTACCCCTGTAATCTGAAGTGCTACAACTAATGCTCACATTTAGCAGATCACAGTGAAGCGAACACTTAACATGCACAACATTTCTTCTTGTTTATAGCCACTAATTAAACCATTACCCTTTCCAATTGCCATTCTCCATGAAGATTTTTTACTTAAGTATAAAAGGATTAGAAATGTATTTCTCTGTTCTCTGTCCCTGATACTGTTGCCTTGCGGACATGTCATCTTTTGCAAGGCAACCCTTTGGGGCTGGGAACAATCTCTTCGCTCTCATGAATTATGTATCAAGTAAGTCAAATTAAGCAATGTGGCTGCCACTAGAGGGTGCTCTCTCATTAACCTGAGAGAATAATCAGATTAACAATATATTCATGTCAAATCCCATTTGGTAAGCACATAATTTTCTTGCATATCTTAAAGTCTTAAAGGGAGGGAGTTACCATTAGAGATTCCAGAAAAACCCATGCTCCTGTGATTTGGATACAAGTCTACTGTTAACACTCACTGTAAAGAAAATGGAATATTTGGACCTCAAATTCTTCTTTGATTCAGGCTGAAATTCAAATAGGAAATGAATTCTTACCAAATCCTCTCTCATTAACCAGCCCAAAGCTGTACCATTCTCATCCAGCCAGGCAGTATGAAATTTTTATTTTTATTTAATTTGTATTCCACTTATCTCACAGCAAAGGATTTAATGCATCTTATAATATATTAAATCAAAACACAGCTAAAACACTATTAATTCAAATGCTAAAAATATGTCAAAGGCAATTCAGTTTAAAAATCAGATACGTATTCTTTCAAGGAAAAGGGTGTTAGCCCACCAAATTTAAGAATGTTTCACTTACCCACGGATTTTTGGTAAATTTTCAATTTTTTATAAACATTTTTAATAATAAAAAATCTATTCCTAATTTTAAAATGCTATTTCCTGTTTAATTGTGTAGTCCTTACTTTGAAAGTAGTTGTTCTACTCCAGAAACTTTGTTTTTGTGGTAGAAACTTGGCTAAATTGATGGAGACTCAACAAAGCAAAATGTTCTGTGGGATGATGTCCCTTGCACAAAGACAAAGTTTTTGAAGTGTAATAAATTTTTGCCATGTTTTTATGATAGAACCAATTAGGAAATGATATTTATAACCCAGGAACTTAAATCATAGTGTAAAATATTTTAAAATGTATTGGAACTCTGGCTGGCTACAGACCAATCTCCTCTCCTAATTGAGGCTTTTTGATGCTGATGCATAATGGGAACTATACTTTAGGACAATGCATTTTGAATTCTTTGGCATAGGGCTCTTCCCCTTGCCAAACTATATTTCACAGAGTTCTGAGTTCAAAATGCACTGCTCCCTCTTTTCACAGTCCCTAATGCCAAGTCTCCATTATTTCCAGGCAGGCATGCAGCCTTTTTGGCTTAATGGCTTTGCTTCCTTGCATATGAAACTGACTTTAAGAGCCTTCCAAAAGTTACAAAAATAAAATGAAAACGTATGGATTCTAAAATATTTGGTGTGGGCCAGACTAATGCTTTGGATGTGGCTTCTGATTTACAAAAATTCCGATTTTCTTATGATTTTTGAATTTTTTGCACATGCCTAGTATTGAAATGCTTTTAATGTAAGCCACTTTTGAGTCTTCTTGTGGAGAGAAAAAGCAGGGTATAAATAAACATAATAACAACAACAACAAGGAGGAGGAGGAGGAAGAGGAGGAGGAGGAGGAGAACTACTCACAATGACTACCCAGTCTGGTTTATAATAATAATAATAATAATAATAATAATAATAATAATAATAATAATAATTTTATTTCTTTCCTGCATCTTCTCATGGCTTGAGGTGGGACATAACACAGTTAAAACACATAAACATTTCAAAAATTCTATAAAAACACATATTAAAATGTAGTTCTATAAAAATACATATCTTTTAAATATTAAAATGCAGTTCTATAAAATAAAAATAAAATTTCAAAAGAAATATAAGAGGATGAAACTAGCAAGTAATTTCTTTTGATGAAGTAAAGTGTTTTATATGCTTAACTGAAGTGCTCTACATCCAATATTTTTCTGCCTGTTCACTGTAAACATGTTGGCCGTGGTCTTCATAGGCAAAGTGTCCTTAAAGTTTGCAGAATCCTTACATGGGCAAAGGAGATCTATAGAGGAAAGAAGAATTATTCCATAAAGCATGGTAGTTTTCGACTTCACTGAGACCAAAGAATAAAAGTGGCTGGATCTACACTGCCATATAATTCTGATTATCAATGCAGATAAACCACATTATCTTATTTCAATTGAATCATATGGGTCTACACTGCCATATAATTTAGTTCAAAGCAGATAATCTAGATTTTATATGACAGTATAGTTGGGTCTTTGAATTCCATCCCCACATATGTTTGAGCATCAAGTAGGCCCACATGACCATCAATTTGTCTGCACCTCAATGTTCTTTGTTTCTATGTATTACTCAGTGGCTATAGCAAAATGGCAGAGTTTTGTGAGGTTGACAAAAATAAAGATTTGGGGTTTTTTTGTTCTCCAAGATAAAATTCTTTCTTAAACATAACATATTACATTGACCTGACTTTATTTGAAGGAGGGAGGAGGGAGAGAGAGAAAGGAGGGAGTTGAGGTTTTGTAAACCTTGACTGTATCAACGTACCCTTCTGTGTATTCATGTATGCAGATATGCAAAACCTCACTTCACACAGTGAAAAAGCATAATAGAATCTTTGCATTCATTAGCCTTCTGTGACAGCTGTTAAACAGTGGTGGATCTCTACGGCAGTGCTGATGCCTGGGAGGATTTTACAGCAATGGTTATCCTCCTGGTGGCATGTGTTTATCCTTCTCTGATGAGACTGCCCCCCTGCCTGTTAAAGATGAATCCTGTTGTCTAGTCTGCAAATGTTTATCCCTCTCCTTAGCACAGAAGGGCTGCCGCACGCTGATCCTCATGCTGTCTAGCAGCTCTTGAGCCTGATATAATTGGCAGAAGAGGTCATATTCCTATAAGGGGGCATACCAAAGCTGGGTTTTTAAAACATTATTGTACATGATCTCAACATTATTTGATATCTGTGTGAGTTGTAAAGGTGATCCTTCATAAGTCAAACTAAAGATGGTCATATATTGCCAGACCTTGTGCAGGCAGGCTGCAAAAGAGAGCAACGAGGAGGAGTAAGTTTGTATGTGTTCATACGTGATTTTTTTTGTTTTGATTTTTGTAACAAAAGCAGCAGCAATAACTAGCAACAAGTAATCATTTCTGGGCACTCACATCCATCAAGGACAAGTTAGGGTGAAGAGCCGGGATATGATGGAAAGCAAAACAAGTGAAGCAAACCTAATGAACATTAATAGGATATTAAACATATGTTATGTGGGTCACCCCTTGTCTCTAGTTAAATAAGGTATATGGGTATTTCTCTGGCTTCCTTAAGTAATATCAGGCTTTCAGGAACTATTGTGCCATCTACTATTCTTACATTAATTTTAAGAGTTTGAACAATTTTGAGGGCAGGGGTATCAAATATCAAATAGACTTCTTGAGTAATAATAATAATAATATTTATTTATTTGATCAGTCATATGATCATTTCAAAATAGAACACAAGTAAAAAACAAGACAACATGGTGATAAGCCAGAATCTTATTTTCCTGGTTCTTCTTTCAGGAAATCTGCTCTTTTCTTAATAGGTTTCAGAATAAAAAGGCTTACTCTGATTATGTTGGATCTTTCCTACCCTTGCAAGAGGGATGTCAGAATATCATTTCTGTTGGGGGACCTGCAGTTGGATAATATTGGATGTAAATATCTGTCTCGCAGTTCAGTGTATGCTGGACAGTCAATTAAGAAATGTTCAATGTCTTCCACTGTTTGTTCTCCCCAGACGCAGAATCTTTCACTTCTTGGGATGTTACAGTAACGCCCGGTTTACACCATAGTACCGAGTTGTTCAAACCTAGCCCTAGTATATATTCTTCTTAAGGGTAGAGGAAGTGGAATAGTTAGGTAGTGCTCTAAATGAATATTCCTTTTGTGGGAAGCTAAAAAACTTGTGGCTGAAGACCTACCTATGCTCTCTAGGTCCAGCTGTGCATAGACATCCCTAATGCGCCGCTTGAGCACTTGCCCTGCCACCGAATGCAAAACACCCAGAAATTGCAAAGGCAGACTGAATCCAGCCAGCTCATTATTCAGAGCTGCCATCCACAATGACTTCTGATCATGCTGGACTTGATCCTCTAGACATAGGCGAGGAAGTCTACTGGGATCCATAGAGTTTACTTTTGACCAGTAATTAAACTGTCTCATTAGAATTTGAGCTTTTACTGGGAGTATTCCTAGCTCAGCCCTTACTGCCGCCGTCAGCGTTGTTCTGGAAAGGCCCAGGAAGGTGCGAAGCTGCTTCACTTGGAAGGCTTCAATCTTAGCCAGATTGATGTGCCCCCAAATTTCAGCCCCAAATATAAGTGCTGGCATTATTTTTGTTTTAAAGACTTCCAGGGCAGGTCTGATTGTGCCTGGATATCTATGATGGTACAGCTTATAAATTGAACCTGCTGCTTTTGTTGCTCTTTGTATACTATGAGTAATGTGGTAGGCCAAGCACCAGATGAAGAGAACATAATGCCTAGATATTTGTAGCAATTAATTTGTTCCAAATGTACGCCTTTCAGGGACCACGTGTACTGTTTCCTGTTTTTTCCAAAGAGTATAATTTTGGATTTATCCTTGTTCATAGTGAGTGAATTTAGCTCACAGTACACATTGAATTTTCGGGGAAGATAGCGAAGAGTGAAACACCCTGATAACGTCGCTCCATGAGTTTCTTACTAAGAACTTCTAAAAACTAAAACTAAGAATCCTAAACAGACTGAAGGCCTGGCATGTTAACAAGACTTCTTTTGTACTACTACTACTACTACACCAAAAAAAATCTGAGAAAATACCAATGTAATGCCAAAATATTAGATATCAAGCATTGTGCTGTCTGTTGATAATGATAAATTTATTTATTTTTTGTCGTGTCAGGAGCAAGTTGCTTCTGGTGTGAGAGAATTGGCCGTCTGCAAGGACGTTGCCCTGGGGACGCCTGGATGATTTGATGTTTTTATCATCCTTGTGGGAGGCTTCTCTCATGTCCCCGTATGAAGAGCTGGAGCTGATAGAGGGAGCTCATCCTCCTCTCCCTGGATTCGAACCTGCGACATGTCGGTCTTCAGTCCTGCCAGAACAGGGGTTTAACCCACTGCGCCACCGGGGGCTCCATGATAAATTTATGTATCATAGCAATGAATGAAAAGTGTAGCCAAGACTGTTTTCAAAGTTTCCAGACCTTTCTAATTGACTTCTGTTTTATTTCTGGGTTCAAAGAAGGCAAATCCTAGGGTTATAATAGTACTGTTGCACCACATGGTTGACTGGGACTGGGTCTACATTGCCATATAGAATCCAGATTATCTGCTTTGATCTTTGCTAATTATGTTCTCCAAGAAAACAATGCTAATTTTCTAACCAATTCAAGAAATGCTACTAAGACTGTACAACCTTTTAAAAGACTATACACAGTTTGTGAATTTTTCTGTGCAAAATTTTCACTTTTGTGTACAGCAAAAAATCTAAATGCAAATTTTGCACAGAATAAGTCCCAAAATGTAAAAATTTGCACCAGTCCAAGATCCCTCTTTTTAGAGTTTTCCAACATTTAAAATTTTACTTTAAATAAAGTAGAGCCCCTATATCCACGAGACTGGTATCTGTGGTTTCATGCATCCACATCTGACAAAATATGTCCTCTCTAGTCATTTGCTAGGTCCTTCAGTGCAGCTATGTTGTTCTTGGGCCAGGAATCCTTCATTTCAACCATGTTCACTATATTTTACATATTCACACAAAGTCCAGAAATGTATTAGATTTGCCTGTAAAGTTTCAAAGATATCCCACACCATCCAACTCCACTTTAAGTACTTGGTAACATCACATGTTAAGAAAAGTAGCCACACAGATTCATTTTGCCTATTAAAAATAAATGTACATCTGTCCCACCCCTGGTAGATACTACACTTGGATTGAATCTCATTAAAATCTTTTAAAAGGAGCACGTATTATACTCCATTCTATGTTCAGAGTTTTCTAAAGATTGAAAGAAGAGGTTGTGTCTGAAACCTGTTTGACCTCTGTGGGCCCTACAGTAGCTTCAGAACAAGAGTATTGTGAAAGAGTTTAAATGTAAATGAGAGATTTCTGATTGCCCCAATATTCTCTGCTCAATCCTCTTCTAAAGTAATAGGATCTTCCATAGAGCAAACCTTTGCAGCGCAGAGCTTTCATCTTAAAATGAAAGAAGAGACTTCCTAGAACCAACGAAATAACTTTGATTAGTTGTGCTGTCTGAGATAAAATATAGTTCTGCAATTTTCTGGAAGAAATAAAACAGATGAGAAGAAATCTGATTATATCTTCTCCTCCACAGGAAAAAAACATACATTAAAAATATATGAGTGCTTGCATATTTACATCAATTGATTTAGCATCTTCTAACACCTTGGTCTTCAAACTGTTTTTGACTAATGGTGTGCTTCTGCATATGCTTATCAAGTTTTCCATGTTATAAAAACCTGCAAAATAATTTAGAATCATCTCATGATGCACTGAAACCATGTAGCCCTCCAAATGTTACAGCTTCCAGTAGTTTCCAACAGACCTAAAGCTTGTCTACATTGAGGAGAAAAAGTCTGTTAGGCACCACATTTTCCCAGTTTGCATTGGCCCTTCGGTAACTGCATTGATGCTACACACATCACAAAGGTTGCGGAGAGATCACAATATCTGGCCACACATTTTCCCATGGCAAACTCAGCTTGCTGTTAAGGGATAGCACACATTGGCAAACTTTGTATTATTTTCAGGGATGTAGCTGTGACCTTTCCACCTTTCACTTTTGGTTTTTTTCCATCATACATGCAAACATATGCCTTTTCTGTTAAGTGAGGTGTATACCAATGCTGATATGTTAATACGCTTTTGAGCTGTGGTGCTGGAGGAAAGTTCTGAGAGTGCCTTGGACTGCGAGAAGATCCAACCAGTCCATACTTCAGGAAATAAAATCCGACTGCTCATTGAAGGGGAGGACATTAGAGACAAAGTTGAAGTATTTTGGCCACATCATGAGGAGATAGGAAAGCTTAGAGAAGACAATTATGCTGGGGGAAATGAAAGGAAAAAGGAAGAGGGGCTGACCAAGGGCAAGATGGATGGATGGCATCCATCTTGGACTGGCTTGACTCTGGGGGAGGTGATGGCCGACAGGAAGCTCTGGTGTAGGCTGGTCCATGAGGTCACAAAGAGTCAGAAATGACTGAACAAATGAATAGCAACAACAATACACAAGTATCCACACATTATCCACACATAGACACCTTCTTAAAAAATAATTCAACCTGGGGGAAAAAACACTTCCTGCAGGAATGCTCACAACCCACAAACCGGTTCTGCTCACTACTAACTTCTTCCCCCAACTATACAAGCCCTTCCACACAGCTGTATAAAATCCACATTGAACTGTAGGGGCTGTACCTCCCCTATGGAATATCTTACTGTGTTGGAGGTAGCCAGCCATCGGAGAGACTTCACCTTGGCACGATGCCATGCGCTTCCTTCTGCTGTACTGGAAGGTCATTACCAGAAGACCCCATACTCTTACAGGCTATGTCCCTGTGACCCAGGTCACATAGAAACAATGGAGCGCATGCTTCTGCTGTGCCTGTTTTATAGAGACATTTGATCTCGTCTCATCTTGCTATGGACAATTAAATACCCAGGACGCTCTGGACAATTCTATGTAACTCAGCTGTGACGTACAACGTCACTAAGATCTGCACAGCTGCGATTAAAATTTGGGGGACGATGATTGAGGGTTAAAAGACCAAAGCTTCACCTCTGTAATATAGATGGGGAATCAGATATAGACTCATATTTATAGTGTTGGATATTCCCCCCTCCCTGGTGCTATCCCCACTACTTCTATTTAGACTGTGTTCGGATAATCTCGTGGGTTGAGTTAGGTTTTAATAACTACTTGTATTGGTTTTTAGCTTAGATTTTAAATTTTGTTGAAGTTTGAAGTATATAACCCCTTGGGTTTGATGTGGATGTACGGGACTGGGTCCTCGTGTTCTGATGGTCATCGACCATAATAAAGTTTACTTACTTACACATTGAATTGGATTATATGGCAGTGTGGACTCAGATAATCCAGTTCAAAGCAGGTATTGTGGGTTATCTGCCTTGATATTCAGGGTTATATGTCTATGTGGAAGGGCTCATAATGAAGTGATGTAACCCAGATGGATGGCTGCATGCTGAAAATTACATCTTCTAAAGTTGTCCATGTTGACAAATATCATAACTACACGTGGCAACTAATTCTACAGTTTAACTAAGTACTCTTATTGATGCATATTGTAGGGTGTAGGTGGACAGAAGGAAAGCGAGAGTTCATTGAGTATAGCCCATTTGGTCTTTTTATCCTCCTCATTTTCTATTCCACCCCCCTTCTAAAAAAAACCTTCCCTCTTCCTCCGAATCCCTCCAAATGATAACAAAACAAAAAAGAAAGAAAAACACAAGAAAGTGGTAGATCTCTCTATTGCCTCTCTTGTAAGTTTGATGTTCAGCTCTTTATAGTTTAAAATTCCTCCCTGGTTTATAAATGGGGAGAGAGCTTGATCACTAGTCATAGTCACCATGGGAATTATAGAACACCAAGGCAAAAGTTTAAATGGAGAGATTCATGGAGATCTCTAATTCAGCAATAATACAAAACATTATCATATGCATAAACCAACTGCCCTTCCAGTTTTCCTCACAATTTCAGTCCCATCTATACTGCCATGTTGGCCATATACTGAAGTTTCAGACTGCAGTATATGGCCAATCTGGCCTCATATAATTCAGTTTAATTGCATTGAACTGCATTATATGAGTCTACACTGATCATATAATGAAGTTTCAATTTGCAGTATATGGCAGTATAGATGGGACTTTCCCCTCCTCTTATTTTCATTATCCCCCTTTGAAGCTGTAAGTAAAATATTGGAAGCAGCTATTTCCCTTTTCAGTTAAGTGCATTTTAACATATTTTTTCTTAGCTCAAAATTGCAATTACATTTTAACTATGATTTCTCTAAACAAGCCAGTAACATAAACCAGCTTTATGATTCATAGTTATGAAGTTGATTTGCTTGAAGAAACCTTAGTTAGCTGAAAATGGAAGCAATAGTTTCTGATCTCCTTGGCTTTATGACAGAGGAAGACAAAAAAAGAAGCAGCACATGCAACCAAATCTTATTTTTGCAGCAATAAATTATGATGAGGCCTCCAAAAGCCACCTAAATTTACAATTCTATATAACATAAATATCCAGTGGTATCTATATGTTGGTCCCCCATATCCGTAAATTCTAAATCCCTAGAAACAATTAGCAATATCTATGGCTTACATATATTCCCCCTCCGAATTCCAAAAAGCAAATCTTGATTTTGTCAATTTATATAAAATATGCCATTTCATTGAGCCATTGTACATAATGGCATTTGAGCATCTTCAGATTTTGGTTTCCATATGGGGTCCTGGAACCTAATCACAGTGAATACCAAGGACCACTATACCAGACAAAGGGAACCTCTAGAAATATGTAGACTCTAGTCTGAAGAAGTTTCTTACCCATGTCTCACCCACAAAGAAGATTAAATATGTTGCTTAAATGTTACTGTTGTTGGCATTGAATGAATGCCTGTTGTGAAGCCGCCCTGAGTCCCCCTCTGGGGGTGAGAAGGATGGGATACAAATATGCAAAATAAATAAATAAATATGTCCAGATTAAATATGTTCCCAATACAATGGTTTATCTACAGACACTTTTTAGAATGATTTAAAATGGACAAAAATTATTTAAATTTGTAATTGATAAATATGAATTTGAAATTGTTCTAGACTCTGCAAATGAACATTTAATTGCTGAGTTATATAATTTTTTGTTAAAATTTGAAATAGAGGAGAAACAGGTGAAAGGATATATGATTAAGTGGGCACAAAATGTTGGTAAACAAATACAAATGGAACAACAAAAAAGGGTCTGGGCAAAGAGTTTGAAATTTACATTGAGTAATGACTTGAAAGAAAACTCCTAGAAGATGATGTAAAAAATTGTACCAGATATCAGAAAGGCTTGCTAAGATATATAAAAAATAGTTTTCGTGATTGTTGGAAATGTGGGGTAAAGGTGGATATCTTTTACCATATGTGGTGGTTGTGGTGTAAGTAATATGATTTTAGAAGAAAATGTTAAAGTTAAATTTAAAATGAAATTGGAACTCTTTCTGCTTGGGATGTTAGATGATCAGCTTGATAGAAAATGTGGAAGATTATTCTTATATATGACAATGGCAGAAAGAATTATCTATGCTCATAAATGGAAAGACTCTACGATTCTGACACAAGACATTTGCTTATGAAAATAAGTTAACTTGTGAAAATGGATAAACTTACTGTGTTGATTAAGGAGGGATCTCTAACTAACTTTAAGAAAGACTGGGGCCCATTGATTGTGTTCCTCCAGCCAAGATGGAGTCATACCTCCATTACTGGTTTTTCGGACTAGAAGCGTGTTAATATTGGGGGAGAAAAGGATGTACCAATGACCCTTTTTCATTTAATTCATGTAGAAAACTGAGAGAACTTAACATTTGGACAGAGGATATAAATCCCTTAGATTAGATAACGTAGAGTGCATGTTGTTAATCATCATCATCATCATTTAATAACTTATTAATCACCCTCCATCCGAGAATGCTCCAGGCGATTTACAGCTAAATTACAAAAGATAAAATACATACATACAAAAATTAAAAATCAACAGAGATCGAATGCTCTAGTAAAAAGCCAGGTCTTAAGTGCGAGAGTAAAAGGCCCTAAGTCACGCATGGCTCTCATGTAGGGCGGCAAGGAATTCCACAAGGCAGGGGCAGAAATAGAAAAAGCCCTGCGCCTGGTCCTTTCCAAGTGCACTTCTCTAGGACCCGGTATATGGAGTAAGTCACGTTGGGCTGGTCGTTGCGACCTCCGATGATGGGAGAAGGAGAGGCGGTCCCTAAGGTACGATGGACCCTGGCCGTAAAGAGTTTTAAAGGTCAGAACTAGCATCTTATACAGGCCACGGTACTCAGTTGGAAACCAATGTAAATGTTGCAGCACTGGTGTTATATGGCATTTCATGGGCGTTCTTGTGAGTAGCCTGGCTGCCACATTCTGAACAATATGAAGCTTTCGGGTCGTAGACATCGGAAGGCCCACATACAGGGCGTTGCAATAGTCCAGCCTAGACATGACTGTGGCATGGATGACAGTTTCCAGAGCCTCGTCAGATAGGTAGGGTGCCAGTTGCCTCGCTCGTCGTAGATGGAAAAAGGCCTGTTTGCTGGCAGCAGCGACCTGAGCTTCCATTGTCAACTGTGAATCCAGGATGACACCTAAGCTCTTAACAGTGGTCGATGGAGATAGGGCGGCACCATCGAAGGTGGGTAATGGAGGAGTTTCTGATGTTTAGAATGTAGTAGTAACATGTTTTTTTATTCCAGAAAAAGTATTTTAACTTTATTTTTACATTTGTATGTTGATTTGTATTAATTCGTCAAAATAAAATTGATTTTAAAAAAGAATGTTACGTATTAGTACAAGAAGGAGGTATAGCAGACTTCATATCAGCTTTCTCCATTTGGGTGCTCTCCAAATATTACAGCCTCCCAGAAATGTATCTTACTGGCTGGAGCTGATGTAAGTTGTAGTAAGATCGGATTGATTCTTTGCTAATAAATATGGTTGCCTTATAATTAAAACAGGTTCAGTTTTAAATACTGGAGCTGATCTTTGAAACCTTGAATAGCCTAATCTATTATTGTTTGTTCATTGGTTGGTTGGTATGGAACTTCAATTTCCAACTTATGGCGACCAGAAAGTGAATCTATCACAGGGCTTTCTTGGCAAGATATGTTTACAGTCGATTTTCTATGGCTTCCTCTAAGATTGAGAAAGTGTGTTTTTCCCAAGGTCACCCAGTGGGTTTCCTTGACTGAAAATGTATTTGAATTGTAGTCCAGCACTTTTTAAATTTTATTCATTACATTTGGCCTGGCCTTTAGTTTTAAATGTGTCGTGGTGTTATTGCTTTAATGTTTATTATCTTGCTTTATGAGTTTTATTGTTGCATTTGTTATGCTGTTGTTTTATTGAGGGCCTTGGCCTTTTGTAAGCCGCACCGAGTCCTTCGGGAGATGTTAGCGGGATATAAATAATGATAATAATAATAATAATAATAATAATAATAATAATAATAATAAATTGCTACATCACTCTGGATCTAAACAGCTTAATACTAATGGATTTTTTAAAAGACAATGTCAGCCATATGGTCTTCTTCCTAGGCCATGCTTAGGAAGAATTCATTTGACAGGTACCATAGTATGAAAGTCTGCCAGGGAAGACATGTCGAATCCATTCTTTCATTCTAGAAGACTTTTTATAACCACTTTTAAAAATCTTTTCCATTGGTTTTCTTGGATTATTGTAGCAATGTGATTTTTTTTAAAAGACATATTTTTATTATTGCTTCATTGTTGTTCTTTCTTCATTGCCATCCTAGCATTTTGAAAATAGGGGATACAAGTGATCAGAATAAGAAGATATTGTAAAGAAGCAATGCACCATTGACTATAGCGGCTTTTTAGGAACTTGTTGCTCTATTAATGATTGCACGCTCTGATCTTCGAAGAGAGCTTGCTTATAAAAGGTTCTACCCAAATATCTGAAGATAATTAGATATCACAAGTCTCTAGCCCTCTCTGGGCTAAAGCAAACTAAATCCTATAGTTTTGTTTCTGACCTCCCTATTGCTTAGAGAAAGTAATGAGCATTTCCCAATGATAATTACCTCTTCTAAGTATGGCTGTAATAATTTACCAGGATTTGTTTTTATAAACTAATATTCCCCTTGTTTTTCTCTTGCTTCAGAAGATGCAGTGTCCTCATTAGAATCTCCAACAGCTTTTTAAAAGAACATTGATTAGTGTTTCAGCAGCTAAAAGACTAATTGGCTTCCATTAGTTTTAATTGGGACAATTTGCTGTAGATGCTCTAAAATCTTGCTTTGGACGATTTGACAGTTCTGAAAGACTGCAAAGCCTAATCACTTTTCTCATATATATACCCAATATATATCTATATCTAAAATTACTGTAAGGCCATGTTTCTAAATGATAGGGATTTATAAATTGTAGAATGTTTTACAAGAGAATATACATTTGTTCACCTTTAATTAAGGGCTAATTCTGAAAAGAAGTGATTAAGATTTTGTGCGGATTTGGATGGAATTTGAATCTCTCACATTGCTTCTGAGTTGAAACAATCAGATAAATAATAGCAATATATATAGATCTATGTGTGCACACACAGATTAATGATCATGCATAAGCATACACACACACACACACACACACACCAGCTTCCCCACCTTTCAGCTCCTCATTTTCTGATAACTTTCTCTTTAAACACTTGTAAATTACAAAAAAAAAAGTTCCATTAATTTGACAAGCTGTGTGCTCTTTGGTCAGTTCTTTTTGCCTTGTGCATACATTTGTGGTCCCAAGAATTGCCCCTGGAAAGAGCAGTCCCTCTTTGAATCACACATGCAAAACACTGTTGTGACTTTACTATTGTAATATTTATATTAAATAAATGTGCAATGTATTTGGAGGTGGCATGGATATTAATGAAATGAAATACAATTTCAATTTCAGAATCAGAATACTAAATTACAAGGATTGACAACTGTATGTGAAAACTTCTGCATGTTATACATTTGCGCATTGAATTCCTGAAATGAGCTCATGAACAAAAGGTTTATATTTTATCTTAGGATGTATTCCTTATTACTGGAAGGTCAAATTCATTATGAAGCAATGTGCAGCCTTCACCTAAGGCAGCTTGCTTGCACAGATATTGAAAAAATGCTGTAGGGATTTATAAATGGATGAGGTTGTGGTGGGATATAAATGGGAGAAATAATACATATTTGTAGCTCTCTGGGGGGTAATCAGCTAGAACAGGGACTTGAGAAGTATCCATCAAAGAAGGAGGCATACAACTCCAAGAAAAAAATGGGGATTATGAAGAGTACACTAACCAATACAGTCCAAATGACATTCTTTTAACCTGGTTATGCCTGCATGTGTGCTTCAAGAAGAATTAGAGAAGGAGATATATGTATAGCCAGCAGGAAGCATTCATCTTGAATAAAGCTGTCCCCTCTTTGACCCAACATATACTGTCCATATACCTACAACAACCTAGCCATAAGTTGTGAACAAGATGTTTGGGAAACAGTGTTATATCCAGTGTAGCTTCCACTGTGTGTAAGCAAATGCACATATATATACCTTGGACATCTATGATAATTATGCTGGAGGCAAGATTATCAACTTAGTCCTGCCGCCTGATAAAAATATGATAGGGAATTCTACCTTGTTTAAGACCCTCTCTAATGATGAATGAAGAACACGGTTCTAGTTGAAAAGAACAGTACTACTTTAAAATGATGTTTTTGATCAATTGATGATTTTCTCTCTTGACTTGTCAGATGTTTACCTCTGTGCACCCCAGATAACCATATCACTGTGTTACTGTACAGTGGAAAATAGTCAGCAACATGTTGTTTTGCTTATTATTGAGGTCTGACTCGTAGCTCTTTATTTCATTTGACATGGATTTTTAAAATTTTACTTTCCCTCAAAGGACACAAAAACAAACACATGGATCAATCTATTCTTTTTATGTAAAGTGAGCTTTGATTTCATTCTAAATGCCAGCTGTGCTTCCACACCTGTAGCACAAAGTCGCATAATCAAAAAAAGCAACAAATGATTAATTATCTTGTTGATCTCTCTTTTCTACTGAAGAGTCACTCAAGCAACAAAAAAATTGGTTGCATTCCATAAAATTATGTAATGTGGATATGGGGAAATGAAGCTGAAGATTCCATTTGGAAGTCTAAAAATAGGTACCTGCAATACCTAGACAGAAATACTCCAAACATTTCAAATTGTCATACAAGAAAACACAGGTGAATGCTTGATCTAGTATGATGCACAATAGACAAGAATGCAATCCAGAAATAATGTGATATCTTTAAATTTCATTAAAATTAATTGGTTCTGGGGTCAAGATCATGATAAACTATATTCATGCTATAGAATTGGGTGTTCTTTTTTCACCTCTTATTAAAGCCCCTTGTATCATTCAAAAACATATTTCAAAGGTCTTTCTAGTTCTCTAAAACATATTTTAGGCTTCACTGAGATGCAGAAAGTAGGCTTGTGCATTTTGGCTGTACCTCGATCTGTTTCTGCTGGCTGGATTCCAACCTAAAATGAGTGGGTAGCTGGATAGCCATTTTCGCTCCGCAGTCAAAAAATACGACTAGATCCAGCACATTGAAGAGGCTCCCCTTTCTGTTCCTGAGACCCTTTCCTTTTTTTTCCTTCAAGGGAGCCTGGGTTTTAGCAATGGGATTATGGAAGCAGACACAGCTTGCATAAGACATGTCATTTTGTGTGCCACGTGATACTAAATAGGAGAGGAGGAGCTGTGATCAGTTGCCACATGGTCCCGTAGTGGACGAAAAAACATGATGCCTGGGCTCTTGTTGTTATGGCCATCTGACCAAGCCGAACAAGCTGGATTGGTCAAAGGGAGCTGACCACTCTGAATCCACGCACAAGCCTAGCAGAAAGGAGATTGGATTCATAAGTTTTGTACAAAACAATAGCATCCTGTGGATATTCATGAAAGTGCATCATTGGACACTTGCCTGTGTTTTAACTATGTCTTTCAACCCTCATGAATTTCAGTTTTATTTTGTTCTACCTCAGATCTATAAAATGTGCATAGTGTATGAATTGGGGGGGGGGGGAGGACTGATTCCATTTATTTCATCTATCTACACAGAGGTAGAGCTATGTTTCCCCAAGGCATTACTGACCTTAGGTGAGCCTATCATGCATTTTCTTTGTAAGATTCCCTCAGAGAGGATTTGACATTGCTTTCCTCTGAGGCTCTGAGAGGTCACAATAATAAAACTATTTCCATACAATGATTTCAGATTAGAACAAATTTTGATTCCTGTTAGCTAATTCAGTAGCTGTCTGGGACAATCCAGAAGTATACCTAATCAGACATATTCAGGAATTCAGCAAAGCAGATGCAGACCCCAATGGGAACCAATTTTGAATCTCAATTCTCTGGATGATATGTTACTCCTTTCAGTTTGGAAGGACATAGTGACACAGAAAATATATCTTTAAAAATTACTTAACCTATATAAACAAATGGTCTGGATGGGCTGAAGGGAGAGCAACAATATCCAGTTTCAAATTGCAGTGAATATTTTCACCATAACACTTTAGTCTCAGTGTTTTGTAACAGAGATATAATATACTCAGCACTGTTCTTGCCCTGCCCAGTTCTGTTGACTACATACTGATAATTTTATATCTCCAGAGCAAAAACAAGTGTATTTGTGGATCTGTAGAATCTGGGTTGATGTAACACTGGGTGATTTTGCATGGCAAATCCTTGATGCTAGTAGCCTTCTGACTTTTCCATTGTATGACTCACATTTGTTATCCATCTCTAATTGCATTTTTGTGCCTTTGGACCAATTTAAGCAGAAATATATTAAATTGTTCTTTCACTGTTGCTCTCTAACCCCTATGCTTATCTCTCTATACAATTGTGTAAATTTCCTGCCCAAATTAAAATGATAGAGTCTGCAATAAATAAACCATCCCTGTAAAAAAAAGAGGAAGAATTCTGCATTTTGTAATCTCATTTAATTCTCTTCATGATAAAAATGGATATATAATGTCAAAGAGCTGCTACAGATGTAGGTTCTTCAGGTGGCTATAATATTTTGTGAAGGGGTGTGCCATGGGGGACATATTGTTATTGGGAGGCAATGCCCTCAGTTTACCCATCTAGCTATATGTACATATATGATTTGGTCTTTGGTGTTCCAAAATCTTCTGCAGTATTCTAAATTTCAGTGATTTTTTAAAGAATGGATTTCAGACTGGAAGTGGAACTTTAACAGACTTCCAGACCCTGATGGCAATATGATAAGTTTCTTTCCGAGTGGAGCCAGATATTAATAGCCTTTATAAGGATGGTAGCATAGGGCCCCAAAAGCGAGAAGGAGCTGAGGAGCCTTCTAATCAAGGTGAAAGAAGAAAGCGCAAAAGCCGGGTTGCAGCTAAACATCAAAAAAACCAAGGTTATGGCAACAAGAATGATTGACAACTGGAAAATAGAGGGAGAAAATGTGGAGATGCAGATGCAGACTGTAGCCAGGAAATCAGAAGATGCTTACTTCTTGGGAGGAGAGCAATGTCCAGTCTCGATAAAATAGTAAAGAGTAGAGACATCAGACTGGCAACAAAGATCCGCCTAGTCAAAGCCATGGTATTCCCTGTAGTCACCTACGGATGTGAGAGCTGGACCTTAGGGAAGGCTGAGCGAAGGAAGATAGATGCTTTTGAGCTGTGGTGCTGGAGGAAAGTTCTGAGAGTGCCTTGGACTGCGAGAAGATCCAACCAGTCCATCCTCCAGGAAATAAAGCCTGGCTGCTCACTGTAGGGAAGGATAGTAGAGGCAAAGATGAAGTACTTTGGCCACATCATGAGAAAAAAGGAAAGCTTAGAGAAGACAATGATGCTGGGGAAAATGGAAGGAAAAAGGAAGAGGGGCCGACCAAGGGCAAGATGGATGGATGGCATCCTTGAAGTGACTGGACTGACCTTGAAGGAGCTGGGGGTGGTGACGGCCGACAGGGAGCTCTGGCGTGGGCTGGTCCATGAGGTCACGAAGAGTCGGAGACGACTGAACGAATGAACAACAACAGCATAGGGCCAGAAAGTAGCCACGAGGAAAGCTTGTGAAAGAGAAGAAGGTTGGAAGTGTGCTCATGTTACAGAACAGCTTTAATAGAATAATTCAGTCTACAAATAATGCCTTTCATCTATCAGTTCCTTGGTGTTAATTTTTTTTCCTTTATTACATGACAGATCTTTTTGCAACATGGCTATCTCATTAATTACTTTGATTTATTGTGGAATTGTTTCTGAAAGTCTTTTGGATTGCTGTTTCTCTTGTGCATGTTGTGCTGTCCTGCAAATGTTCAAATCAAATTATGTGGGCAGTAGCATATGGAATGTCTTATGTTTAGAACTGATCTAATCTAAAACAATAGACCTAGAATCTATCCCCTGAGAAGACATTGGTATGAGGAGTTACAGTCTAATCATATAATCTGAAATACATTTAAGCACTGTGTTATTCTCATTTTAGTGCAGACCATTTTCCAGACTACAACCTGTTTGCCACAATGTTATTTAGTAGTAAAGATTAAGAGAAACAACGCAGGGTAACAACCACACTCCAATACAAAATTCTGCATGCAAAGGGCCATTGAACTCAGCCATATATTGGAATTTTACCTTCACTCTTACCAATAAAAATAACTATTTTGAGGAGACTTTCTGAGGAATTCGGAACTAAAGTGACAACACATTTAGAAAGCTTTTTTAAAAAAGAAAGAAAAAATAAACAGAATCGAAATGGTCACACTGGGTGACCTTGAGCAAGTTGTATAGTCTTAGGCTGATTCCACAGTGAGCATATAATGCATTTTGAACTGCTTTGTATGGTCAATGTAGAACCATATAAGGAGTTTAATGCATTTCAAATTGCATTATATGGTCAGTGCAGAACCAACCTTAACCTCAAAAAACCTATTATTTGTTTATCCTTAGGGCTGCTATAAGTTAGAAATGACTGAAAGGCAAGAACAGCAGCAGCAAAACATGAGCATTTTATCCTTTACTGGACAACGATCTGGACAACAACTGGACAACGTATGAATGGCAACGATCACTAGAATTGGGACCTCTTCACACAGGGTATTTTAGTGTCATGAATGACTTTTCAATAACTTTGAAGCATAGGTTCTTTGTATTGCAATTTCCAGTGTGAGAGGGTATATCAGATTACAGAAAAACATTTAGACAAAGAATAACATTGGACATACAGACATACATATTCTATGCAACTACATTGGATTTACAATTACATTGGTTAACAAACAAACAAAGGGTATTCACTCAACATTCACACACATTTTCACTCAACATTCACACACATGTACACGCATTCATCCTCAGGCATTCAAATGTTACCATATCCTTTTCTTCCCCCTTGGAGAAGCACCTGTTAGGCCAGACCCTGCTTTCCTGCAGCCTGCCAACATATAGTTCCATAACTTCCATAAAAACAAAACTTCAAAATGCTGAAATGCCAAAACTTCTTTCTCTAAGAACAATGCCAAGGACCAGATCTCTGTTTTCCTTATAGCAGAACCTGACTCCCTGCACAAAATCCAAGACCCCAAAAGTGCACTTCTTCCTCTTCCCTTGAGAAAGAAGCCCCAAAGTGTCCAGAATCATGCTTTCCCATAGCATATCTGACACTCTCCGAATACACCATCTCTCTCCTTCCCATGAAGTAGAGCATGGCGGGTGGAACAGACTCCTCAGTCTGCCACACTTTGAGCATTATTAGACTGGGTCTTTTATAGGAATATTCTGTTGATGTAGTCCCAAAGTTGTAAATGAATAATAGATGACTTCTATCCTGGATCCATCTCCGTTTCCTGGCCAGATGTTGATCTTCTTGATTGGTGTTGATCTTATGATGACTTCCTTCTTAACATAAGGAATGTTGCAAACATTTCCTTAACTTGAAAGAACAATTGTCACAATTCTTATCAATTCTCATTAGCAGGTTTTGATCACAGTTCCAACAAGCAGGTAGTTAGTCATTGCAGGACTTAATATTATACTGGTGTTTCCAAAATTATTAACTCCAACCACACATCGTTCCATTCTTCCATTCATTCCCACTCATCATATTAAATTCATATTTGTCAAATCTGCACAATCAATTTCTTATGACATTAGCCCGGTTTGGTCAACGTCACATGACACACTGCATGCCCTGTCCACATTCTTCTCAACTTGGAGAAGTGCCAAAAGATGGTCCACTACAGGGAGGAAAGTGTACTTTGGGTAGCTTCAATGAAGATACTGCACACTTTCCTCCTCTTTTTTCTGTATGATGGCAGAAAGGGTGGTGGGGCAATATGCATTGCTACATGTTACCGCCCTTTCTACTTCCAGTGAGGGAAGGGAAAAGGTACCAAACACACCCTCTTCCATCCCCTCCATGTGATAAGGGGAGGAGGGAGGGCTCGCCTTTCCTTTCACCAGCAATTTATGGTGCAATGGCTATGTAAAGACATCCTTAAATAGGAAGGAACAAAATAAAATTTCATAGCAAAACACAAAGATCCAGTGCTTGTATGTTGAGAGAACTTGGGTTTTTGCTTTAAGAACTATATAGTAAAATTTACTGCAAACCATGTCCAATGAAGCTTGCCATTCTTTCACTTCTTTCTGCACTAATGGACTCAGTTCAAACATTTCTTTTAAAAATATTTTCCTTCCACTACTGCCCCTTATAACTGCTTTAATACTCAGACATTCATGTCTTGTCTGTTCTTCTATTATTTGAACTATTCTTTATACTGACAAAGCCTGGTCAGAATACTTTTTCTTTATATGTGAACTTTTCAGTGCTTCAAGTTATGATATCAGACATGGTAAGCAACATGTGCATTGGTCAAATCAGAGATAGGATAATTAGCAGAAAAGGGATAATATATTTATTTAGTGAATCATTTATAAAGTAAATAATCTAATTTAATTATGTACATCATAACAGAGAAATTTATTATTTAGGCTATCTTAAGTTCCCAGTTAAATTTAAGCTGAATGCTTGCACTAAAAATCTTGCCAAAATAAAACTGACAAATATGATCAGCTATTTTATTTATTTATTTATTTCCAGTGTTTCTATCCTGTTCCTTCTCAACCCCAGAAGGGGGACTCAGGATGGCTTACATTTGGCAGCAATTTGATGCCACTACATATAACAGAGCAATATAATAACAATTAAAACAATAAGTAAAACTTTCATTAAACAGTAAAAAACAGTATTAATAGCCTGTATCATCATTCCCCCGGTGGCGCAGTGGGTTAAAGCACTGAGCTGTTGAGCTTGTTGATCGAAAGGTCACAGGTTTGATTCTGTGAGCTTCCGCTGTCAGCCCTAGCTTCTGCCAACCTAGCAGTTCAAAAACATGCAAAATGTGAGTAGATCAATAGGTACCGCTCCAGCGGGAAGGTAACGGCGCTCCACACAGTCATGTCAGCCACATGACTTTGGAGGTGTCTACGGACAACACCGGCTCTTCGGCTTAGAAATGGAGATGAGCACCACACCCCAGAGTCAGACATGACTGGACTTAATCTCAGGGGACAACCTTTACCTTTACCTTATCATCATTCCAGTTGATCCCACATCCAATTCCATGCTCAAAGTGCTATCTATGTCTGTTGTCCAAAAGCCTGGTCCCAGAACCATGACTTCAATTTCTTCCTATTTGACAGGAAGGACAGAGCCGATCTTACCTCAGTGGGAAGTGAGTTCCACAGCCACAGCCAAGAAGGCCCTGACTCTCGTCCCTGCCAGATGTATGAGTAACGCTGGCAGGAATGAGAGCAGGGCCTCCCTGGATGATCTTAAACTGCGAGGAGGGACATTCTTATCTCTTTAAGTGGGCAGCGTATTGCTTTCTGTATCAACCACCAGGTTTAACAATGTTCAACAAAGTTCTAGACAATTTGTATGTGTATTAGAAATATATAAATAAGGTGAATAAATGTAAAACTGGTGCAGGAGGGAAAAAGCAATTCATGTTTCTTTCCTCTCCTATTCTCCCACTATGCATTTTCCAAACCAATTAGCAATTACACATCTATACCTTCGTATATTTGGTTCACACTCTATCCACTGTTCACTCCAATACTCATTTTTGACAAATCCAAACCTCTTTACTTCAATGATAAAGATTACCTGACATTGATTACTTCACATTGACTACCTGCTATTACCTTGTATTTAATGTTCTGTGCTCACTAGCTTCCAGTACTTGAGATCAATCCTCTTAGCTAATTTGTTTTCCACAGTGGCCTATCTAGTGGTCAGAATTAAGGAAACTGATTATCTATAGAAAAGAAGCATGGCCATTCTGTTAGAAAAAGAGAACCCCACCCTTTAAAAACACTTTATATAATCCTGTACCAGACAGTCAGTTTTAATTTTAATGGTCTCCCCATCTCTAATCTTTTTTTTCAAGGGCATTAAAAGTCTTATCAGGGACACTGAGAATTATTTTCTGATGAGAAGTTAAATATAGACTTTAACTAGTGGAAGTTAAGTAGCACAGTTAGCACTTCATCAGGAGAGTTGCAGTAAATTGAAGTGCTAGAGATTATTGCAAAATGTATTTCCATAGTAACTTTTCTCATGGATATTAATATTTCCACTTGTAATAACTCTTATGATCTTTCTAATACATGACAGTGGGGTTGTTTGGATCCCATGCGTCAGGATCACTGTGCTCCACATACATTTTCATGCATACATTTCTTCAGAAGTGGGGTGTTGAAACAGGAATCACATGCAGACGTCATTCCACAATACAGATCCATTTTACAACTGGAGTGCTATCTAACTGCATAAATCACAGAATCATTTCTTTTGATTTTAACTAAAGCTATATCAGGATGCCCTCTTGAGATGCTTCATCCTGCTTGTGTGGAAAGAAATTGAGAAAACATTTTCACCAGGCTTCTCCTGGGTTGAAGATAATATCTGAAAATTGAACAGGAGTGGTACTTATAGTGGCAGTAGTGCAATTCCTCATTTCTCAATTACAAAAACACATAGTTTTGCCACCATTTTACATCCTGCAAAATGCCTGCAAAAGACGAGGGACAGGGCCTTCTCAGTGGTGGCCCCGCGACTCTGGAACTCTCTCCCACCGGAGGTCAGAACTGCCCCGTCTATCCTGACATTTAGGAAACGGGTGACGACGTGGTTGTGGAGACAGGCTTTCGATGAATGAGACAACACCCTAGGATTTTGGATGGAAGATGATGTATATTTGATTTTAATATGACGACTGACCACCGTAGTTTTAAATATATTGTTATTTTAAATGTGTTACTGTAATTGTGAACTATGATATTTTACTGATTGTATGTGTTTTTATGGTTGGAAACCGGGTTGAGTCTCTCAATGAGGTGAGAAGGTCAGTATAGAAAACTTTGAAATAAATAAATAAGAAATAAACTCCTTCCATTCTTTGCCATTTATTATGCCTCATGGAAATTGCAACATTCAGATAGGGTGTTATTCACACTACTATTTATTCCTACTGTGTGCCCTTACTTTTTCTTTGCAATAGAACCAGTCCCTCTAAATTCTCTTTGTTAATTCTCTTTCTGCTTCCTCCCCATAGCAAATGTTCCCCTTCTCTTTTTCTCCCCTCATTTTTCATTTCCCCATTTTCTCATGCTTTGTCCCTCAACACATGTCTTCTCCATCTTCACTGCTTTCAACCATCATTTTAAAACCCTGATTCTATCTTCCTCTCCTTACAGAATTCATAAAGCTGTCACTCTCCCAGACATTCACATGATGAAGGAGTTTCATATACAAGACAGGTCATACATTTACCTGGCTTCCTGGAACACCAGTTCCCCTATGCACTTTCGGATTCCTGCAAAGCAGGAGCAATTGACATGGAGGATGGATAAGAATTTCCATTCAGTTTTTTCTTGATCAGACTTTATTAAAATGTGCACAATTTAAATGAGAGAGATAGCAAAACTGACACATTTGTTCACCCCTATGCATGGGTTTCAGCTCATTTCCAGTCATGATTTAACAAAATTGTAATGTGGGTGAAAATTAAACTGTTGTAGACATTTTGGAATGTCTACAGGAAAATGGAGGTAGATGGAGAATATGTGAGGAGTCATTAAAGTTTCACAATTCTTATACATCTGATATTTTGAAGATTCTGTGCATGGATATTAAAATCCAATTTCTTTATTTCACTTAGTGGAGGACTTTTATGTCGGCTGAAGCACAATCTACATTTTAGAAAAGGAAAGGTATCATTTTTGTATTTGTGTGTGTGAGGGGATTGTGCTTATGCAGTTTTATAAAAGGAATGATTGCACTGTAATCAAGCAAAGACGTGAACGTGTTGAACTATATCTTCATTAATTTTAAAATTACACCACTATTTTTTTTCATTTTTGCAGATTTTTCTGAGATGATTTCCAATATAAACACACATGCCTAGTGTCTATAATGTGCTTCGCATTTTGTGGAGTTGATTTTGTCCAGGATCTGGGATACACAGGCATCTACTGCTGTGCATTATTTGACTGAAGCTAGACTTTATGACGACCTTTTAAATGCATTGTATACCCTTAAATGTGCACTGCAGCATGCATTGGTGGCCACTGTAGGATCAAGTCTTCTTGAGCCACATCTTATTGTCAGTGTAGATGGAGCTATAGAGGGATTGCAACATCAATGATCCATACTTTGTTTTTTAACATGATTGTGAGGTCAGGAGTATTGTGCTCCAAAAGTCCCATTATTTTTATATTGCATGGTGCTTGTAGTAACTCTGGTGTTCAACTGTTTAGGATTTTTCTTCTTCTATATGGAGAGGCCAACCAAAATAATTTTTGAACATTTCAAGACTCTTTAGTGTGATTTTCACCAATTCTAGTTTTCCTTCAATGTTTTTATTGATATAAGTTAATATACAAGTTTGAATTACTCTGCAGTAATATCCATTTCATACCTCCTAAGACTCCAAATAGAATGAATCTCATATATAGAAACATTTCAAAAATGTCAGAGAAGAACACAATGTCCAAACAACCAAGTGTACATTTGAAAAATGCACATAACTAAACACAAAGATACTTTTTAAAAATTAAAAAAAACACATAGCTTCGTGAATAGGAAATGTGCAAAATGTGTACATTATGAAAATATATAATATATTTATACTTTATTATTACTTAAAAAATAGTTTGCATGCTTTCAACAGAGCTCTTTCTCTTTCTCTGTTATATCCAAATCATCATATACATTAATGGTGTATTTATATTACTAACATATTCAGAAGTAATATGCATAAAATATGCATGTTACTCAGTGAGAGGTAGAGCAGACCAATGTAGAGTTCACATTCGATATCCTAATAAGATCACTGGGAGATGATCACACCTTCCAATTATAAGATGAATTCTTATAATAGACTACCACAAGCAGGTTCTCCCCAGATTATTTGAACTGCAGTCTCTACCTAAAATAATTAGTAGTAAGAGATTCCTGAAGCTGAAATCAGCTTGACGAAAGCTGACGTAAGGGAATATGGGAAGAAGCCGTATATTGAATCAGACCATTCTTCTATGCAGCTCAGTAATGACTGAGCTTTTTAGTGGTTCTCCAAAGTTTCATTCAGTAGCATGCCTCAGAACTACTAGGAAATGCTAGATATGTATGGAAGTGCTCTTTTACATATTAGCTCCCAAATAGTGTACTGTGCATATTGGCAAGAAAAAAAATGGGTTCAGTTATGTTTCTGGTGAGCAAGGTCCTAGTTTCAGCTGGAGTCAGAATAAGGGACTTCCCACAAGTGGGTTTAAAGGATGGTGGCTCTCAGGTTCAGACTGATTGTTGTTGCCTGAGTTCTTCACTATTTTCCCCAAACTCCACCAGTGTCCACATTTGAGAATATTGAGTATTTGTGTCAAGTAGGTGAACTACAACTCCAAAACTCAAGGCCAATGCCCATCAAACCCTTCCCGTTTTTCTTTTGGTCATGGGAGTTCTGAGGGCCAAGAATTATTCAATTCCATCAGTGGTGGTGTTCAGAATGGGCTTTGATTGTAGGTGAACTATAAATCCCGGTAACTCCAACTCTCAAATGAGAAAATCAACCTCCCCACAACCCCACCAGTACTCACATTTGGGTGTATCGGCTATTTGTGCTAAATATGGTCCAGTGACTAAAAATACATTCTGCATATCAGATATTTACAATTCATAACCATAGCAAAATTACAGTTATGAAGTAGCATCAAAAATAATGTCATGGTTGGGGGTCACCACAACATGAGGAAATGTATTCAGGGGCCATGACATTAGGAAAGTTGACAAACACTGGTCTAGATGGTGACATGGTGATACAGATATACTGAATCAATGAGCAAGGGTGAATAGGACTGCAGTCCCTACCTTGGGTTGCATAAATCTACGAGGGGTATTTTTTAAGTAAGGTCCGTTTGAACATAAGTACACAATGAAAGTTTATTTCAAAAAAGTAAATTTATTTTCAGAAAGTACATACTTCTCTCTATTTTTAAAAAAGTTGCCAAGTTTGTTCAAACACTTATCATACCTCTGAACCAATTTTAAAATACCCTCTTCATAAAAACTTGCCGTCACCAAAGCCACCAAATTGTCTGTAATCAAAGAAGGGCGACCGGAGCGGTCCTCATCATGGACGTTGTCACAGCCATCTTTGAATTGTCGTACCTACTTACGCACTTTGCTTTCACTCATAACAGTATCACCGTACACTTCACAAATCTGTCGATGAATTTCTGCAGCAGGCAGGTTCCTTGCAGACAAAAACCTCACATGTGGAGGGTGAGTTGATAGTCTTAAACATTTTTAAAGCACAGAACAGAACCATACAGGTTAGCTACAGAGTGGAAACTGAGCACAGTTGTTCCCGAGGCATGCCGGTACACGACATGTACAACAAAACGGACCTTACTTAAAAAATACCCCTCGTATTTCTGACTAGTGATGTTTTCACATTGGTCCATTTTATGCCATTTCCTAATTATACTTCCTCAATGTACTTTTTTTTAAAAAAACATACAAATTGCATGTAAATATACATTTACAAATTTTCTTTCAAAATATATACCCTTTAACACATTGTGATGGTTTGTATGAGCTGAGAGTTGCACTGTAATATTCAGGAAGTGCAAAGGCTGGTAGGCAACTAAACTCCAATCTGCATTTTAATCCAGGGGCTAAGGGTCAACTCACACTGGAATTTTCAAAAGCTCCCAAATCCAGCTTTGTGCAAAATGCTTACATCAGTATGTGGTACAGAAGCTTTCAACTAATTTTAGTCCTAGCTTGTTTTCAGCTGTAGACGTAGCCGACAGAGGTGCATAGGCCAAACAATAGTAAGTCATTTTGTCCAAATAATTGCCCTTTCAAAGAGGTCATAGAAAAGTCTGCCTGCATCCAATTTTCATTATAAAAACCTCTATGAGCAATTTGGCAGCAGATGCATTGGAGAATTTGAAGGGTAATTTAAACATTTTAACTGTCCTACATGTTTCTTTAAGACATGGTAAATGTGCAGATGACTATTTATAGGTTGGCATTTTCCTCAAAGGAAATATTTTAAAGTGGTTTTGAAAAGTCAACAACCGCAGCTGAATACTCAATGATGACATCAGAGTAATATGCCAATATTTGTGAAAGATGGAGAAGACTGCATCTTCTTCCCAGGGAAAAAAGCATTTAAAATATACTTGGAAACAAACATGTTGAATTTGCTTTTTAAAATGCAAGCTGTGGAAGTTTAATATTGTGATTTCTTTGCAAAAGTAAAAACAAAAACTTTTCTACAGGAAACACTTATTTTGAGATGTTTTCCATAGAAAACTTGGCAAGGGTATACATATGGCTCTGTTCTATGCTAATATATTTATGGGTTAATTAAAGCAAACATTTCTCAAGGAATCTAAATATTAGTCAATCACTTGTATGATGCAGATATATTTATGACATCTTAACTATATTGACCACCAGCAGAGAAAGTTTGAAATGCTTTGTAAATGACCATATATCAGCTCTGTTCATCCTACAATTAAATTCATCATAGCACCTCAGATGATCCATAAATTTATTCCCAACATGTTGTTCTAATCATTAGGCATAACAAGATCGTTTTGTTAACCACTTGATGCTTACAGTTATTTGGAATGGAATTCCTGATTTAAAGAGGTTATCGATTCCTTATCATTCAACACAATATCCGTCCACTTGCTATATTCACTAAATAATGTTTCCTCTACTAAAGAGAGAAAGTAAAAAGCAGGGACAGTTCTGTGCCTTTTGTGATTAATTACCTTGCATCATTTTCCAATTACCACTTAGCAATCAAAGACAACTACCCCTTCATAGTTATTTCATCACATCATACTGGAACTATTAATAGGCTTCTCATAATTGCCTTCCTTGAGCCACATACTGTAAGGAAGCTGCTGATAGAGTAAAAATATCCTGGCTCACAATATTCTATGCCCACATGTCTCATTGCTTGTGCATATCTGCAAGAAACAACAACTTTTAAAAGCACAAGGCAAAAATCTATCATAGTGAACAAACAAAACACAATGTGCTAATGTCATATGTGTAAGTCAGGGGCTACAAATCAGCAACCATTAAAACATTGGAACAACTGGCTAGCAATGTTTTAATGCTTAGTCCTTCCCCACATAACTAGTAGACATGGTTAGGTACCATTGGAATCTTCATAATTCAGAATAAAGTTGGAAAAATTACCTTTTGGAAGCAATTTTGAAAATTTTAAGAAAACCGGAAATCCCTTTGCCCTTCCAAAGATTCTCTTGCCATATTTTTCCAACTCAGGAAGCGAGTCAGAAGTGACTCAGCATTTGGAGGCAAGCAGCTTGCATGCTGGAATGCTTGCCTCCCAGCCAATGAGGCACGGCAGCCATTGCGCTATATAAAGAGCAGCGCATGGCTCAGAGGCTCATTGTGAGCCCGGGAAGGGGAAAGAGAAAGTGAAGGGAGGTTGTGAAGGTAGGTTGAAAAAAGAGCGGTTGGAAGAACGGGGCAAGCAGAGAAGGGCTGGGAGCAGGGCTGTTGCTTGCCTGCCTTGCAGCCACTTGTGTGTTGTTGCTGTTGGGGGGGGGGGAGAGAAGAGCAGGGCAGCAGAGAACCAGGGCAGCAAGAAGGGCTGTTATCTGCCTGGCCTGCCTTGCAGCAGCTTGTATGTTTTTGCTGTTGGAGTTTGGGCAACATTTGGGTGGGTAATATTGGGGTGTGAGGATGCAGTTTGTTTCCTCAGTTAGCGTTGCTAAATAGTCAAAATATTATCCTTTCTAAAGTTGTGAAATCAACTTCAAAAAGCCAAAAGACGTCTCCCTGCTCTTTGTGTCCTTGGTTGCTTTGTGTTGCTACTGAGGAGACACTAGAAATCCCATATAGTCAAAATATTTTTCTTCCTAAAGGTATAAAATCAACTTCAAAACGGCCTCTCCCTGCCGTTTGTGTCACAGTGTCAAGTTTTGTCAGGATTCGTCTAAAAATGAGGGAGAGAGTATCCCCTCATTTTTAGACCAATCCTGACAAAGGGTTGGTTTGCCCAGTGGCATTTGCTGTTTTTCACATATTGCACAATCGCATCCACCATTAACAAAGTCATTTGGAAATCTCGGAAAGTTCCAAATTTTTTTTCAGAAAAATTCAGAATTTCTTTCCTAATAGAACCACCAGCACCCCCTACATCCGGAATGAGTTTTGAACCAAGCCTAATAACTAGATTTGCAGTAAAGAAACCCTTTGATCTGACCATGGAGCTGTACTGTGTGACCTTAATTTAGAGAACAATACAACTTTTAGTTCCAGAACCATCCTCTGACTTCCAACTCTGGGAATTCTATAAATGTCATTGGTCACTTCAATTCCAATGAACATCAGCAAGAAAGTTGGAAACAGAGGTCTAATTTTTTTCTCTGAATATCTATTTTCATTCACTGACCATTTCATCACATGAATGGTTCTCCAATTTTCGCTCTCAGTTTTTGTATGCTAGTGAAACTGAGGCCATCTCATGATTCATGGCCACTTCTGGTGGCCGCCCATGGGACTCTGTCTTGCCAGCGTGCTACCAGGGAGAGAAGACTCAGGAGTTGGGTATTAACCAATTCCTGATTCCAGAAAACAGGGGGAAGAGAGGAAAAGTAAAAAGAAGATGGGGAAAGGTTGTGGCATAACTTGCCAGGAACTGCTGTAAGTCTCCTGCCGGCATTCTTTTAGATCGAACTAGCGATATTGCGGCAAAGATTAATACACACAACACATATTAATGTGCTCTTGCCCTTGAGGAAACTATAACGGGTGAGGGGTGTAGGTGTTGTGTTCAACAACACCACCACCAAATTCCAATCCAACAGAGAAAGTATGGGGTAAGCAAAAAAACCCTTAGGTTAAAATCCTTGCGGGGAGAAAAATCCTACCTGATACTGATATGGCCAGTCTTAAATTCACACTGACCTGATGGCGGATGGCTCACATCAAAAGAAAGAGACAAGCACACAGGGAAGCACACTTATATAGAGTTCTGCTGTGCCTTGTCACATGGTAAAGAAAAGAGGTTTCAAGGCAGCTTCTCTCCATTGGCCCAAACTGCCTCAATTCATGAGGGGGGCAAGTCCCACCCCCCTACCCCAGGCTCTGCCTTTTGAGGCTTTGGATGGGCGTTCTTCCACTGCTGGGAGGCATTCATGGAGCATTCTGATACCTAAATGTTACTTCCACTGCTGGAAGGCAATATACAAGTATCAGAGTACACAAGGACAGTCATTCACTAGTGGGTTTTGATTTGGAATGTGTATCTGCAGTTTCTGGCTGAAGTTCTGCACTCATGAGAAGATATTAGATGCTGTTACCCCGGATCTCCAGGAACTTTTTGACTCCAGTGATTTTTGAAAGTTTTACAAATAACAGGGGCAACAGCATTTATGGATAAGTGCCAGTTTAATAAAATGGATAACACTTTATCAGATAGATTCATAGTTGGCAAGAATTTATACAGATATTAGGAGATGAGATGTGCATGTATGCTGAGGCCAAGAGTGTAGACATAAAAAAGGCATTAAAAAGACACACTTTTGCCATTAAGACCCTCAGGCTTTTTGCATGATAGATTTCGCCCTTAAATAGAATGCACCATGTTCTTACATTGAATAAGGTGCAGACACAATTCAGTGCAGGACAACACTGAGAGCATAACATGACACAGGGTGGTTCTACACATTTTTTCTATCCTTCTGAGGTGACTCCTAACCTCACAAGTATAGGATTTATGGCACCTTTAAAAAGCCCAACTAGTGCAGCCTCAGAAAAAAAGCTTACTGAAGCTGGAAATAATAATTCCTCTTCAAAGAAAGATTTATGTTGGCCATGAGCCAGATAGTTAATTAACCACTTAGCCAGTTGCTACATTCCCTGGACATCTCAACAGGATATTTCTTTTTACAATGCCTATACATTGCTTATATGAATCTACCATGTTTTCAGAAGCATAGATCTATAAGTTTGATAATTATGTTTAGGTTGTAATTTGTAAAGTGGATGTAGCTAACATTGATTCCGCGAATGTCATTAGTCAGCAGGAAAGATCTTTTGTTTGTTTTCTGTTTCATTCTGCATTTTCTGTAAGAAATAGCTGGCATCTTTTTACCTTTTTGCTGCCTCGTAAACTAACAGTTGATGCCCGCTCCTAGTGTGACTATTTCCTGTAATGCGATTGCTTTTTAAAAAGTTTATTACAAGCAAGACCATGGTGAGTGTTATTACTTATGTCCCCATGTTTAACCAGAACCCTGTAAATACTTTATTGTGATTTGGCCTTACTGAGTTTTATGGCAATGGCTATAAGAATGCAACCATGTTTTATTTAAAAAGTCAGTTTAAAAAACAGTCAAATATAGGACAAATTTTATATTTAGAATACTGCCACTTCCGATTACAGAAGAAGAGTTAAATAGATGGCAACAATGATAAATAAAAATTGTAATGTTAATAAAAGAAATAGATTAAACAAACAGTTATGGTACAGATCGCAAAAAGGGGGAGGATTGGTACTTCCTAATATTAAAAAAATATTATGAAGCAAGCAGACTGATATTGGTTATAGAAGGAATGATAAAAAACGAGGGTGTAGATTGGCTAAATAAGTGTTTGAAAAAAGTGGAGGAAGAAATCTGGAATATATTTTTAAAGAGTTTACAAGAAAATAAACTAGAGAAATTAGCAATATATTAGAAGTAATAGCAATATTAGAAGTATGGAACAAATATAGGCGAATGTTAATAGCGGATGTTTCAATAATAACCCCAATTATAATGGAAAAGAAATTTCCATATTTTTTTTAAAAAAAGTAATGGATAAAAAGTTAAGGGAAAAATGTAGACAAAATAGGGGATCAGATAAAGGTTGGAATGAAGAAGGAAATGATTATGGAAGAATTTAGAGAAATAAAATTGATATGGTTCCAGTTAGAACAATGGTTAAAAATTGGGTAAAAATAATAAAAATGGAAGAAAGCTTAACTGATTCGAACAAATAATACAAAATGGAAGGGCTATACAGGAGCATGAAAATTTGAAAGAAATAACTAGTAAAGTATATAAGATAATAATTGAAATAAATGAAGGAAAAACAAAAAACAACACCCTCAAGGAGGTCTGGGAAGAAGACTTAGGGATAAAAATAAATGAAACAGAGTGGCAACAATTATGGAGACAAAGACATCTAAACATTATCAATACGGGTTAAAGAAAATTACTATAAGTTAATATGGAAATGGTACCAAACACAAGTAAGAATAGCAAATATAAATAAAAACTACTCAAAAAATTGCTGGAGAGGATGCCAAGAATCAGGAACATATATACATATGTGGTGGCAATGTAAATATGTAAATAATTTTTTTTTTGGGGGGGGCGGGGAAGTATTTAGAGAAATAGAGGATATAATAATCATTAAAATAGAAAGAAGTCCTTGTATAGTTTTATTATCATTATATCATAATTAAAAAATTGAAAAAAGAGGACAAAATGTGATAACAAACTGATTAAAAATAGCAAGACTGCTTATAGCAAGGAATTGGAAAAGAAAAATAAATATACAAATAGAGGAGTGGTACAAGGAAGTATGGAAATTGGCAATAAATGATAAGCTGACATGTATATTAAAAGTTAAAAGAGATATATGGAAACAAAGTGATTTTGATGATGTATGGAGAAAAATTATTGAAAAAGGATTTTTTTAAAAAAGAAGGAAAGTTACCTCCACAAGAAGAATTTAAATTTTGGACAGATGATATGTAAAAGCCGTGGCTTGGGAGGGGGGAGGGGAGCACAGTGGTGAGGGATAGATAATATGTATAAGCAGAAAAATGTATGGTAGGTTGTATTGAATAATAATTATCTGCTGTAAAATAAACAATGTATAACGAATATATTGAACTATGATAAAATAATAAAAATATTTTAAAAACAGTCAAGACTTGAATTATTTTAAATAGTTTCTTGTTGCATTTTTCAACTACCCATCCTGTTATCTGAGGATTAGATATTATTATCTAATTGCAGCAGAATACTTCATAGGAAATAGGCAAACCAACACACTCCAGTCAGTTGTCATTGCCTTACTACATGCCAACACTCACACAAACAACATGTGGAGATATATAGATACTAATTACAGTCGTTTCTAATCCTCACAGTCTCTCATAATTGAGAAAAAAGCAAAATGCAAGGGAAAAAGCAAAGTCTTCATGCATTTTTGGCTGTTTGCATGTTTTCTAATCAGTTGAGAAGTAGAAGAAGGAGATCATAAGGAAAAGTGTTTTACTGCTCTCCCGATGAAAGTATCCATCACCAAAGATCAGGCAAAGACGATTATTTTTCATTAATATTATTCAAGGAACATATCATAAAACAACGGAAAAGCAAAGACATATAATCACACATCAGATACACACATTCAAAGTATAAATCCAATACTGAAGAAAAATGCATATCCATCCATATCAAAGGGCTTAGTGTTGTATTTGTGTAGCATAAATCTACCCTCATATTGCTAAATGACAGCCATGTTAATGCCATCCTCCTTCTGAATTCTAATGTTGTGCAACCAGCTGAATACCTGCTAATTGTTTGGTTGTTGTCCCATTTTGATGGCTGCCATCACAACACCCCCCAACTCCTTTGCCCAAGCTGTTGTGCCTCTGTCTCCAACTCTGCTTCTTCTGTTATGGTGTAGTTGCACCAGAACATAAATCTTCGGCTTTTAGCCACAGTATAAATTCATTCCAGGTGATGAATGCATGGCTTCAGAGAAACAGACAGATACTTTAAAAGTACGAAGTCATGTGCAAAATTCAGAGATTGTTGCAATGCAGAATGACTGCCAACAATTGGAGTGAAGCCATTATGTGTCCCCATCCTTCTCAAAAAAAAAAAAAGAAAGAAAGAAAGAAAGAGGAAAGCACAGAAAAGATCAGGTAGTTATTAATCATCCAAGTAGTGATAAGCGGAGGGTCCTATTTATTATTATTTTTAGAATAGTTACTTCAAGTTTCTTCAAGGATATTGAGATGACAAGTTCCCAGTGAAGCTACCTTCTCTCACCTTTTCTGGTAGCAAGGACAAGGAGCAAAATCAGCTCTAGCTGATTGTGAAGTGGTAGTTATTGTGAAATGGTGGCTTTTAAGTCAGGTGCCCCACCCTTGCTTTTTTGCTAGTGAGTCAGTAGATGGGGTTCCAGGAAGGAGACCTATAATATAATAGGGAAAAGATAATACAGAAATATAAAGGAAGCGCTCATGAGATAAGCAGTCAATAAAGATGATAGGACAAGGGCAGAAACAAGTTTGATGCAATACACTTAGAAGTTTAAATGGACAAGATATAGGACAGTGACAATTGTATTGGAAGACATTTTAACCTTTTGTGGCTAAGCTGTTTATTAGCTTTTCTAAAAGATATCGAGTATTTTGACACTCGTTTATACCATCCTTGCTCTCAGGAATGCAAATATTATGATGTATGGATACCATATTTGCTCTTACACAGCTAGGCCTGCTTATTTCCAAAGGAGTAGGCTATCATACATTTTGGGTTGTTCTATAGGTTTGTCAAATAATACAGCCTTCATTTTTAACAAATATATGTACACCAGAAGCACAAATAGAAAGGCTAGCAAGTCCATAACAGCCCATGCTTATTTGATGGGGAAATAGGAAAATTGCAAGTGAACTATTTTTATATTTCTATTATTTTCCTCACATACACATTGCTTCACAAATATCCATTACTTTTTATGTAACTTGTGGTACAGTGGAGGAGGTGATCCAATATCTCATTTCATTTTACCTCTGCTGAATTGTTCTTCTTATTTTTTTTTTACCTTTCTTCGGTCCTCAACCCCAAAAGATGGGGCTGTGAGTGGACATTGTCAAGTGGAAGAGGAAAATCAGGTGTTCCAAGAGGTTTTGTTTTATCCAAAGATATTGCACAACTCTGAATAAGTGCAATACTTGTTTGATAATCAGGGCAATCAACAGAATTTTGAATGGCGAATGTATATAAATTATTAACAGACAGCTATGCCACCTTTCTGTAGCTCATATAAAAAGAGTCATATGAAATATGAACATCTCTGAAAGACACAGTAGCCCCAATATCTCTAATCATTTTTCTCCCCCTTTCACAATTACCAAAGACTTCAGAACTCTTAATTACCATTTCAACTCCTTCATGTCCAATGTCATGTTTACTTCTTATAATGAACAGATACATGTAATTGTGCAACAGTTTAAAGCTATGCTTTGGATTCGGTTCCAAGTCAAACTATCATTAACAATCCTGCTGATATTTGCCCAGATTTTCTTTTTGTTTCTTTTTGTTTTTTTAATCTCTTTCTCAGTTTGCTTTACCAATTTACCAACATAACCATTTCCCTCTATTAATCAATTAGATTGTTTCTTTTGGTGTGCTTTGATCCAGGGATTCAGCCATCCACAGCTTGAAAATATTTTTTTAATCCAAAAAGGAAATCTTAATTTTCCCATTGTATATAAGAGACACCATTTCATTTCACAATTGGATATACTGAGATTTGGATATTCATGGGTTTTGGTATCCACTGAAGTCTCAGAACCAAACCCCAACAGATAAAAACAAGCCTTATCCACCTTCCTGAAAATGAACTGCAATTATAGGAAGATACACTGTCCAGTTTCCTTTAGGCTCAGACAGCACCATCATGTAGAGATGTGGCTTGATTGGTTTTCAGGCAGGCAGCATAATTTACAAAAGATCACAATGCCTTTTCTGTCCTTCTAAGACATCTGGAAAAACTTAGTCTCCCATTGAGGCAGGTAGGCAGCATCAGCAAGACATCACAAGGAAGCATAATGTGTCACCAAAGCTCACATTTAAGACAGCATCACCAAGAAGTCACAATGAATCTCTACTGCATAGTCAGGCAAAGTCAGCATGAGGTCGCATTGGACAACCTTTCTTCCCTATGCATCAGCATCAGCATGCCATCACAATGATGAGTTTCTTCTCCATGGGCAACCAGCATCAGCAGGATGTCACAATGATTCTTCCCATAACAAAGGTCTCATTGGCTCTCACTGAAACAGACTGATGACAGCAGAATATTTTGACTTGCCAGTTCAACAGAGACAGGAAAAACACTTCGACCTTCAGGAAACTATAGACTATAGTTTCCACAAGCCTTTCTGACTAGGTTTTTTTTTTTAAAAAAAAATGAAAAGCTCACAGAACTACCTCATCAAATTGGATGTATCCTCCCTATTCCAAAATTTCTCCCACACCTAAACCCAAACATTTACTCCTCCCTGTGACTTGCCAGAAGAATGGCAATCCACCTTGTCTGAATGTTTGGACCAGTCCTATCTTATCACACAAGCAAATGAGAAATGTGTGCCTATTAGGTTAGACTTAAGTCTACAGTTTTTGTGTTCTATGCCTTCAAGTCATTTCCACCTTATGATGACCCTAAGATGAAACTGTCTTGGGGTTTTATCAGCAAAATTTGTTCAGGGGTGTTTAAGATTGCCTTTCTCTGAGGAAATGTGTGATTTGCCTAGGGTCATTCATAAGGTTTCCATGACTTAGCAGGAATTTGAATCCTGGATCCCAGAGTTTTAGTCCAATGTTCAAACTGATACTTCATCTGCCTCTCTGTGCGCTTTAATAATAAGTATAATATGCACTGCATAACAATGGAAATTAAACCCATATCCAGATTGCACAAATGGTGATATTGAAGGCTAGAACTTACGGATTCTTAAACATTTTGTGTTTGTTCTAACAATTAACCTACATTCAAATACCAACTTAAACATAAAAAAAATGATAAATGGATCAAAAACAACTGAAACAAATTGTTCCTCAGACCCCAATCTGAACTAGTCAAAGTGACTAGGAACAGCTACTTCTAGCATGAATCATGCTGCCTTTACCTGTTATGTACATATTAAAGATGAAGAGGATCTCAGTTTCATTTTAACTGAAAAATTCTCAGTTGATTTGGAGTATTGAAAAATTCCACATAATTCCAGAAACGTCATTAAGCCAAGACACTTTAGCTTTACCTTAATTCCTTGTATGACTGTCCTCCCCGTGCTAAATTATCTTCCATAAGATTGGTTTTACACTGTTTGATATTTACGGCAGGTGATACACTTTGTCCTTTTTTAGTATAATTAAAAGAAAAAAATGTAAATTCTTAGCATAGTTTTGATCAAGCAGCAGTTTCAAATAAGTTCCTGCATGAACTCTGAGGTAGTACAGTATATGGTCAATATAATCATCTCAGAGTGCCATACAATTCCTGCATTAGTGGGGTATGCATTACCCTAAATGGCTTAGGTCCAGACTATTTGACAAACTGCATCTCCCTCTACAGACCAACTCGGACACTGTGGTCATTGGAGGAGGTCCTCCTCTCAGTTCCACTCCCATCCCAAGCAGGCTGATGGGAATGAGAGAAAGGACCTTCTCCATGGCTGCCCCCCACTTCTGGAATTCCCTTCCTATGGAGTTAAAGATGCCCCCCCTCCCCGCTTTCAAAAAACATACCTTTCAAAAAGACATACCTTTGCTCACTGGCTTACGAGGAGGAGGAACAGTAGTTCCTGATTAATAGTTGCCATCCATATCCGTGCCCTGCTCACCCCACCAGCTCAATAGATATCTTGAGCAATGATTAATCGATTTGCCCCAAAGAAATGGGAAATTATTGTTTCCATTTGATGTTTGATGTTTTGTCTTATGTCTGTTATAACAGGCTGTGCTTTTTATTTAATTTTAGTTTGTTAAGTTATAATTCGTATTTATATGTTGGGTTGTATACATTTTGTTAGTATGGATGTATTGTTGTTGTATTCGGGCATTTAATGTTTGCCTTTTATGTTTGGAATCTGCCCTGTGTCCCTTTGGGAAGATAGAGTGGAATATAAATAAAGTTTTTATTATTATTATTATTATTATTATTATTATTATTATTATTATTATTATACACAGAAACAAAACTGAAAAATAGCAAACCCTATTGAAGTCCCCTTACATGTTTCTATGATAACTTGTAGAAATATACCATATAATTATCTGGTGGTTCTGGAAAATGCCTAGAGAGGGAATCTTTTGTCAGATGTGGGTAGATGAAACCATGAATACCACTTCTATGGGTATAAGGGATGTATTGTACCGTAGCTTCCCCTCAGTGGCAGAACCTTTGATTCAGCTCTGAAGTGTTGGTGGTCATTAAAGGAAGAATCGTCACCACCACCACCACCATCATCATCATTAACAACAATAACAACATTTCCTTTAGAAATGTAAGATTTGGTTATAAACTCTAAAAGCAATTTTGATAAATGGAACTTCACAAAGAAGCTATTTATTTCTTTGTGCCTGGACTGCTTTCAAGGCATCTTTGAAAAGGTAATTTTAGAGTCTGGGAGTCACATGCTAACCAGGGAATTTTATTTTTCAGAGAAAGGAAAAAGAATAGATTTGCATTGGGTTTACAAACATCTGAAAAATGTATTATTCTGCTGTAAATATAAACTTAAAATATGAATGTAAGTTGCAAATTTGAATATGCAACTTACATTCATATTTATCTTCTTATATTGAACAGATACATGTAACTATTCAACAATTTAAAGCACAGATTCAAGTCACACTATCATTAGCAATCCTGCTCAATTTTTGCACATGGAGCTTATTCCCAAATAGCAGAGGTGGACTACTTACAAAACTGGATCACTTACAACCCACTATAGTTTGTGCTGAAGTTGCCACCACTATCATCATGTTTTCCTCTGCTGTTATAATTGATGCTGAAGGCCTCTTTGGTGCAAAATAGTGCTAAAGCATCCTCTGTCATGACAGAATTCTGCTAGACTGCAAAGCAAAGAGTTTTTCCCGGGCCTGATGAGATAAAAAATGGAAATACCTCTAACAAACCAATTGTTTGTGATATCTGGTCTCTGGCAACATAAATGATAGTGTATAGACTCCCCATTCTTAACTCAGGGAAACATTTCCTCACTTTTTCTATACACTGAACATTTTTATAGGGCTGTACTTAAAACCACTCCTAGTTTAAAGATCTGAATAAAATAAGTTAAGGATGATCTTTTCTATATAGTTGTAGCCAGTGGGCTTGTACATAATTTCATTTTAATTTTAATGTATTTTTAATTTCATTTTTAAAACTTGTGTACCATTTGCGCCTGTACCTTATGATGTCAGACATGACCATGGTAGTCCATGCTCTGGTTACATCCCAAACAGACTACTGCAATGCACTCTATGTGGGGTTGCCCGTGAAGACTGTTTGGAAGCTTCAAGTGGTCCAATGGGCAGCAGCTGGCTTTAGCCTATAAAGCCCTAAATGGTTCTGGCCCAGCTTACCTGTCAGAACATATCTCCATCTATGAACCATCTTGGAGATTAGGATCATCTGGGGAGGCCCTGCTCTTGGTTCCACCTCCTTCACAGCCTCAATTGGTAGGGATGAGATCTAGGGCCTTCTCAGTGGCTATGAAATTCCCTCCCCAGTGAGATCAGATCAGTCCCTTTTCCCCTTATCTTCAGAGGAAAAATACTTAAGGTATGGCTTGGGACCAAGCTTTTAACAAGTAATTGGAAACATGCAATAAGTGGCTATGAAACAATGTGATTGACAAATTTATTTATTTATTTATATTTATTGTATATACTCGAGTATAAGCCTAGTTTTTCAGACCTTTTTTTAGGCTGAAAAAGTCCCCCTCGGCTTATACTCAAGTCAAGGTTATTTATTATTTTACTCTGTTATAAATACATAATAAATGCATTATTATTACATTTATTATTTTACTTTATTGTTGTTATTATTGCATTTGTTATTTTACTCTATTTATTATTATTGTTAATATTACATTTCCATTATATTACTCAATTATTATTATTACCTTTATTATTTTAATCTATTAATCTTTATTGGAAGGATACACAAGCACATTTACATTGAAGAAGGTCAGAATGATTTATCAGAATGATTTAATTTAATGATTTAATGATTTAATAATAAAATTAATTTAATTTAATGATTTATCCCTTCACATTGACTTAAAACTTGAAGATGCCTTTTTTAGGACCAGGAAAGACATTACTCTTCTCATACAGCTCTCCCTCACTGCTCTTATAGTTTAAATCCTTGATAGATTGCATTAGGATAAACTGTATGTTAACAATTCCCATAATTGGTTCTTGCTGATGAAATGCCATCTTATGGGAAGGCTGGTAGTTGTAGGTTTCAATGGGTTTGTTTGGTATTCTTTTATTATCTTATTCTTTTCCTTAAGGGGCTGGTCACAATCAGTTTGTGTTTTAAGAAAACACTGTAAAGTCAATTTTTCAGTTGTGGTGCATTGCTTTCTGTTTAGTAAAATAAGATTCCTACCAAAAAAAAGAGAATGATTTAATCAGAGTTGGGCAGTCTTATCTCAAATATTCAAAAACCCTTAACCTCTTGATGCCTTTTATTTGTATCTATTTTTATTTTGAAATTTACCAATAGCTGCTGCATTTCCCACCCTCGGCTTATACTCGAGTCAATCAATTTCCCCAATTTTTGTGTTAAAATTAAGTGCCTCAGCTTATATTCGGGTCGGCTTATACTTGAGTATATACGGTATATCCTGCCCTTCTCATCTCCGAAGGGGACTCAAGGCATCTTACAGCAGAGACAAAATCCAATGCCTTAAACAATTCAACAATTAAATAATATTTAGTTAAAATCTAAATGAGGTTAAAAACAATTGAAACATAAACAATACTACTTACTGCTATAAAATCACGTTATCCACAATCAAGGTCAAATGGAATGGCCAAGGATTATATTTTGGTTGGCATGATTTTAATTGTTGATTTTAATAACACAGCAAGCTTTAAAATGTAGTTTGCGAAGGTGAGGCCCCCAGTGGCAGAGAATGCAAAAGGCTTTGCCCTAAACTACATTTCCCAGAATGCAATGCTCATAGCATTGGACTGCAGCAGCCAGCCAACTGTTTAGAGCCAGTCTAATAATAATAAATAAAATTATTGAATCTGCAAAGAGGACTAAAGTAAATAAGTAATAGTATAAATCTGTGTTACGTTGAAGTTATGTGGTTGTGTGTCATAAAGACATATGGATATTCAAGGGGATTGCTGTTGTCACTTTTTGGGGATAAATTGTTTTTGTCTAAAATTTTAAAAATCCTCAAAATTTTATAGATGTGGAATCTTTCTGAAACTTCTGTGGATTTATAAAAATTTCTCCAAAAATCTCTGGATAAGCAAAACATTCTGAAATTTGGTGGGCTAACCATGGTAAATGTGTTCTACCACTGTAGCAAGTTTCACTCTAATAGCTTTAAAAATGAGAAAGGAGCCCCTGAAGTTTCCCCAGTGGTAGTAATTATTGCATTAATGAACATGCACAATTACTGTAACAAAATAGTAATGAAATTTTGTTACTCTTGTTATAGTAATTGGTTTTCACTAATTATACTTTGGAAACACTTTAGAAATGAACTTCCAGAGCCCCCTAGTTTTGTAAGAACTTTTGAACTATTTTTTTTTATGGATCACACATGCCTAGTAGCCAGCCCTAATTTTTGTGGATCATTCCTTGGGGAAAGCTGCTAGATCAATATTTTTTTTTCACTCCTCCATTCCCCTTTCAGAAACAAGTTAAGGTATTTTCAATTGTTGGACTGAAGAGCAAAGTTTAAATGCCTGCCCAGCCATGAAAACTCGTAAAGTGACCTTGGACATGTCACACGCTCTTAGCTTCAGAAAACTCTGTGACTTTTCACCTTAGGGTCCTCAAAAGTAAAAAAAAATGGCTTGAAGGCACATAACAAAACAACAACAACAACATTTATGTTCCACTAAGCATTTAGCAGCTGAGAAATTGGGGAGATTGTTATTTTGATTGCCTGGATAATGACATGCCACACACCACTAGGATTTTACCTTGATTTTATTGGTTTAAATTATAGTTACAATTCAGTTAACATTTAGTTAGTGTAAAAATTTTAATTGTGTATTGCGGTTTTTGCTGATGTTGCTTGTAATTTGTCTTTTGTAAATTTGCCTTTTTGTAGTGTACACCGCCGTGAGTCGCCCGCAAGGGCTGAGAAGGGCGGTTAATAAATGCATAAATAAATAAATAAATAAATAAATAAATTTATTGTTCATTGTTAAGTCATTGTTAAGAAGTCGGAATGAAGAAAAATAAGCAAATATTTCTGAGCACTTAATTGACACTTTCCACAACAGTATCTTTGATTGCTAGATCATGATAACTACTTTCCAGTTTTATTTTCAATGGCTGATTAGCCTCACCAAAGAAATGATCAATGTACAGTCATAATGGGGTAGCAGTCATTCAACCTTATTTTTATAAAAAAAAATATAGCAATTGAAATAATATTGTTTTCTAATGAGCGAGTTCTTTGTTGTCAGGCAGGACTGACAATATAATTTTTGACATTTTAATTCACTGGGAGAATGTTCTGCAACTTAAAATTATCATTTGTCATACATCTGGGTTTTCAGTTTGTCAGTCCATCTTATCCCCCCCCCCCCACACACACACCATATGGTTAATGTATTCCACACAGGAAGTATTAATATTGTTAGAATACTTCAACAGCCGATAGGATAATTTGGCACAAATGTTTATCAGGATTATAAGAAGTATAATCAAAGCCAGGGATAGGCAGATTAATGCATGACAGCTCCAAGAAAAATGCAGGGAACAAAATCAACCTCTGTACATGGCATTCATCGACCTTGCAAAGGCATTCGACACAGTGAACCGCAGCGCTCTCTGGAACATCCTCCAAAAAATCAGGTGCCCAAACAAATTTGTGAACATTCTGCGGTTGATGGGAAGCTTCCCACCGGAGTGGAAATCATCTATCGGACAGATGGCAAGCTGTTTAACCTCAGCAGACTGAAAACCAAAACCAAGGTTACAACAACATCTGTTATAGAACTCCAGTATGCTGATGACAATGTCATCTGTGCGCACTCAGAAGAAGATCTACAAGCCACGCTAAACACCTTCGCAGAAGCATACACGAAGCTTGGCCTGTCACTGAACATCGAGAAAACCAAAGTGCTGCTCCAGCAGTCACCAGCCATCCCCTCTCCAATGCCAGCGATACAGCTTAATGGCGTAACATTAGAAAATGTTGACCATTTCCACTACCTTGGCAGCCACCTCTCCACCAAAGTCAACATCGACACCGAAATACAACACTGCCTGAGTTCTGTGAGTGCAGCATGTTCCCGAATGAAGCAGAGAGTGTTTGAGGACCGGGACATCCGTAGGGATACCAAGGTGCTTGTCTATAAAGCTATTGTCCTCCCAACCCTGCTATATGCCTGTGAGACGTGGACTGTCTAAAGACGTCACATGCAACTCCTGGAATGATTCCATCAGCGCTGCCTCCGGAAAATCCTGCAAATCTCTTGGGAAGACAAGCGGACAAACGTCAGTGTGATGGAAGAAGCAAAGACCACCAGCATTGAAGCAATGGTCCTCCAACATCAACTCCGCTGGGCCGGCCACGTTGTCCGGATGCCTGACCACCATCTCCCAACACAGTTGCTGTACTCTGAACTTAAGAAAGGAAAACAGAATGTTGGTGGACAGGAAAAGAGATTTAAAGATGGCCTCAAAGCCAACCTTAAAATCTCTGGCATAGACACTGAGAACTGGGAAATCCTTGCCCTTGAGTGCTCCAGCTGGAGGTCAGCTGTGACCAGCAGTGCTGCAGATTTCGAGGAGGCATGAGTGGAGGGTGAAAGAGAGAAATGTGCCAGGAGGAAGGCACATCAAGCCAACCCCGACCGGGACCGCCTTCCACCTGGAAACCAATGCCTTCACTGTGGGAGAAGATGCGGGTCAAGAATAGGGCTCCACAGCCACCTACGAACCCACAAGAATATTGGAAGACCATCTTACTCGTCCAACGAGGGATCGTCTAAGTAAGTAAGTAAGTAAGTAAGTAAGTAAGTAATCAAAGCCAGGGATAGGCAGATTGATGGATGTATGTGGTACTGAGAAAGTGTATTTTACTACACTTTAGCCCTCTCTGGATGTATTCAGAGAACAATTGGGGGAAATAATGTGTATTCAGGAGAATGCATTGCTCTTAAGAATGTGATGTAGCAGCTAAAAAGGCCAATGTGAGTCTAGACTTTGTTGATTGGAGTACAATGACCAGATTGAAGGAAGCTCTGCTGTATTCTACTTTGGTCAGACTTGACCTGGAACTGTCTCTGGTTCTAGATATCTACAAACTGGAACATGTCTGAAGGTGAGTGACCAAAATGGTCAAAGGTCTTAAAAACATGTCCTGTGAAAAGCAGCTTGGAGAGTTGAGTATATTTAGCCTGGAGAAGAGAAGGTTACAAGGTGACACAGTAGTATATTTAAAGTAAGTGTAGTGCATCTAAGATAGAGAAGAACCTTTGGCAAAAAATAATGACAAAGGTTCTTCTCTATCTTATATGTACTACACTTGGGTAATGAAATGCAGTAAAGAGAACATTTCAGCAAGAATTGACAAGTTACAGAGACATACAAGAAGGAATGTTCACACATTACATCCAGTATAACTACAGTAAGTGTATGGAAACCAATGTCCTCACTGTGGGAGAAGATGCAGATCAAGAATAAGGTTCCACAGTTACCTCCAGACACACCAGTTCACTGATCTTGGAAGACTATCTTACTCGAACAAGGGCTTGCCTATGTATGTATCATTGATCTCTACACAGAGACAATTTTTCACAGGTAACACGCAATACAGTTACACTGCATCCAGAATGTTGATCTATATCCTACAATGTTGTTCACAAGTAATGCATGACTTCATATAGGGACATCTCTATGTAAATTAGAACTGTACCAACATTTCACTGTATTCAATTCAACAGCCATGCTTCTAGTTAACCCCTTTCTCTCTGTAGCTGCCATTACTGAAAATTCATGGGTATGAATTTGGTTCAGTTCGTTTTGTAAAAAATAAGAACCTTACAAAATCCTCAAATTACTTTTTAAATTTGATTTTGAGATTTAGAAAAAAACAAGAAGAAAATGTAATGGATAGATCAATTAATTGTGAAAACCGATAGGGAAGAACAGAATGGGTGGTGCATGAGCTTTATGAGGACCTATAGTATCAGTCATTTTAAGCACTTCCCAAGGCTTCCCTGGTTATGGCATTCATTGGTAAATAATAATAATAATAATAATAATAATAATAATAATAATACTTTATTTATACCCTCCACCATTTCCCCAAGGGGAGTAATCGCAGCTTACATGAGACCAAGCCTGATAACACATCAATAAAACAAAAAACAAAAAAAAGCAAAAACAATACAATTAATATAACTCACATATAAACAATAATACGCAAGGATTTAAAAAAACCTATGGCCGGGACAAATGTAATAGTTTAAAATTTAAAAAATAAATGCTGGGTATGAACAGAGGTAGGATGTATCTGGTAGGAGGGTTTTAAAAGAAATGAAGGGAGAGCAACGCAAAGAGTAGTTAAAGTGCTTCTGGGGACATTTTGCTGAGGATTATTTCCTTATTCAGGGAAGGCACACTGGAACAGCCACATTTTCAGACTCCTCCTAAAGACTGCCAATGTGGGGGCTTGCCTGATATCCTTAGGAAGTGAGTTCCAGAGTCGGGGGGCCACAGAAGAAGGCCCTCTCCCTCGTCCCCACCAATCATGCTTGCGAATGGGGTGGGAGCAAGAGCAGGGCCTCTCCAGATGATCAAAGAGATTGCATGGGTTCATACACAGAAATGCGGTCACGCAGGTAGGTGGGTCCCAACTTTCAGGGCTTTGTAGGTAGGAACCTGCACCTTGAATTGTGACCGGAAAATGAATGGCAGCCAATGGAGCTCCTTAAACAGTGGGGTTGACCGCTCCCCGTAAGTCGCTCCAGTTAGTAACCTGGCTGCCGGCCGTTGTACCAATTGAAGTTTCCGAGCCATCTTCGAGGGCAGCCCCACGTAGAGTGCATTACATTAATCCAATCTGGAGGTGACTAAGGCATGGACCACCATGGCCAGATCCAACTTCACGAGGTATGGTCGCAGCTGGTGCACGAGTATTAATTGTGCAAAGGCCCTCCCAGCCACCACTGATGCCTGGGCTTCAAGTGTTAGCGATGAGTCCAGAAGGACACCCAATCTCCGGACCTGTGACTTCAGGGGGAGTGCAACCCCATCCAGCACAGGTTGCCATCCTATACCCCCATCCGGCTTACAATCAACCAGGAGGACCTTTGTCTTGTCAGGACTGATCCTCAGCTTATTCATCCTCATCCAGGATGAATAACACTAACAAATGACATTAACAAATCCCAGTGGTAAATTGCTTAAGTCATCAAAGGAAGGAAAAGATGGCCTCCTGTCTGAACACAAGAATTGCTCTCTTTGGTGCCCCCCCCCCCCAACATGGACACCTTCTAGGCATCAGCCCATACAGTCTGTAATGCAAAGAAAATAGACAAAATTGCAAAACTCAGTCTGATTATGAGTCAAATCCCTCCTGTGTCATTATGTTGGTCTTTGACTCTTTGTTGCATGTGCTCTTTGCTATATTTATAATAGAAATCTTGTAGAGCTCCTCTGAAATTCACTGTGAAAGGAAAATATCTAAACTTTGACCTCTCCAAGGAAAAATGTGATGTATTGCAAATTGAGTGTAACATAGCCTCTTATTATAGTATACTAGGTGCATAATTATTAAAATTAATGATGTTATCAATGTCCTTGCAATTGTTCTCATTCTTTTAAATTAGAGGGGGAGGTGAGGGAAAAGATGCCTGCACATCTGTCTCAACATATTTTTCCAGGTTGTGTTTTCTTTGCTGGCAGCTGGCACAACAAGACAAAACACCCAAGGAACAAGATTACTTTGAATTCAAAGTCACCCTAGTGCAACTAATCTCTCCTTTGGGTACTGCATGCCAAGTCGTTTTGTCCTTGGGAGGAAAAAGTATTGAGTGGTAAGAATAAAACTGATGGCAGGGACTGTAAGATGAGCTTAAAATGTGTGTGTGCATGTGTGCACATGCATGTGTGCATGTGTACAGCCTGGCAAATGTACTGGCCATCTACTGCAATGAAGATGGCAAGCTACAACTGTGGAATAACCTCAAATACTGGCAACATTAGCCTGAGTCCTATTGGTTGCTTCCATGTAGACTCCTGCACGACTTCTTTATTTAATTAATTAATTTATTTACTTCATTTGTATACCGCTCCTCTCAGCCCTTAGGCGACTCGGAGCGGTTTACAGCAATTCAACAGTATACATAGTACAGACAATAGACATTTAAAACAATAGCATCACAATCAATAAACATAGCATCAATACAAAATTACATCAGTATAGCAAATCCATCAGGTCTCATCACTAGAATCAGTATCCAATAGTAAATCAGGGCGTAGATAAATCCCCCTGATGCAATGGAACTACTACAGCTGGGAGAAAGGAGCTTGTTTTATTTTTTTTGTCTTCCCACTTCTGCAAAAGACAATAACATTGTACCAGATCAAGATAGTTTAAATCTTGCAAAAAATGATGGAAGAACGATGGGCATTTTAACCTTTTCTCCTCAAAATCCTTCATGTATCTTTATGTTTTACCTGCAGACATGGACAAGAAACCTTAATGATCTTTTGTAAGAAAGAAATAAAGAGAATGTGAGCAATAGCTGAGTGCCGATCCACATGTAGCTCTATTATGCTATGGAGAACCACATATTTATATGTAGTACTAGCCGTCCCCTGCCACGCATTGCTGTGGCCCACATGGGGGTTCTGTGTGGGAGGTTTGGCCCAATTCTATTGTTGGTGGGGAATCTATGACATGTGAGTGTGGAGAAGAGCAAACTACAGACCATCTGCTGCAATGCAACCTGAGCCCTGCCACATGCACAATGGAGGACCTTCTTGTAGCAACACCAGAGGCACTCCAAGTGGCCAGCTACTGGTCAAAGGACATTTAATCAACTACCAAGCTTGCAAACTTTGTGTTTTGTTTGTTTGTTTGTTAAAAAATACAATTCAACTGTCTGGTCTACCCCCTGACATGATAAATAAATAAATCATTGGTGGGGTTCAGAATGCTCTGTGATTGTAGGTGAACTATAAATCCCAGCAACTACAACTCCCAAATGTCAAGATTCTATTGTCCCCAAACTCCACCAGTGTTCATATTTGGGCATATTGAGTCTTTGTGTAGAGTTTGGTCCAGACCCTTCATTGTTTGAGTCCACAGTAATCTCTGGATGTAGGTGAACTACAACTCCAAAACCAAAGGACACTGCCCACCAAACCCTTCCAGTATTTTCTGTTGGACATGGGAGAACTGTGTGCCAAGTTTGTTTCAATTCCATCGGTGGGGTTCAGAATGCTCTTTGATTGTAGGTGAACTATACATCCCAACAACTACAACTCCCAAATGACAAAATCATTTTTTTAGTGAAGGACATACATTGGGTTGTTAGATGTCTTGTGTCCAAATTTGGTATCAATTTGTCCAGTGGTTTTTGAGTTCTGTTAATCCCACAAACAAACATTACATTTTTATTTATATAGATTATGTCAATCTGACTTCCCAGTGTCAAGACACATTTTACTATATAGAGTACTTGTGGCTTGTCTCCAACTTTAGGCTAGTGGGTATCTTTTAGTGAAATAGGATATTCTTCTTCCTTCTCTGCATCATCCCAAAACCTGCTTTGAGGGGTTTTCAAAACCAGGTTTAGAAAAGTAAAGAGCTACAAAGGGGAGAAGAAGCTGCTTCACTGATAGAACCTATTTTAGTGGGAACCTTCCTCCCCAAATCCTGGCAATTGATTTAAATTCAATATATCAAACATACCAATGCAGTAAACAATGCAATGTAATCAGCAGAGATTGTACTTCTTTTTGAGAAATAAATTGACAAAAAGAAATGCAGATAAATTGAATCCCAATTTTGTTTTTTTGCCCAGTCATGGATGATGCCTAATTGGGAATGTAAAGAATAGTAGAAATGTTTCTTGTTTTTGATGAGAAAGGCTTTCCTGCACTATTGGAACATCTCATTAAGAAAATAGTCAACTGTAATCTTTCACAGTTCAAAAACTTATTCCATTTTTTTTGCAATAAAACAAAAGTTTACAGAAACCCTTATTGGGTTTTCAAACATTTACTGTTTTTTTCCCATAAAAGTTTGTTTTGTGCAAGACCCAAGCTTTTTGTGCAAAAAAAAAAAACCCTCAATATTTTTGTGCAGAAAATAAAAAGGGCTAGTGAAAATTTTCTTTCTTTTTTGTTTGTAAAATGCTCAAAATATCTTGTAATCAAAGGCAGCCCAGAAGGTTTTTTTTAGTCTTTTAGTCTCACTGGTGACTATGACACAAGTCAAAATTTACATCTTTAAGATTATTTAGATCTGGTTCATACAAACCGTTAACAGATACCAGTCCCGTAATTAGAAGAGATCACATTCCCTTATCTTTTCTGTAAACTGCAGGATTATGGCTTGTTTATTGACATTACAATTTTATCCGCACACTGTTGTAAAAAGGGGCTGTTGTTAATAATAATAATAATAATAATAATAATAATAATAATAATATCTCCATTCTGTCTGCACAGTCAGATGTGTGTGGTGGTGGTACATCCCTTTTGCAAAATGCAATGTCTTTTATGGTGTTAATGGGAATACTATCACTATTATTTTATGAACAGTATCACAGAAAGTAGAGGGATTATTTTAATATCTTCAGTATAACACCTCATATCACTCAGCAACACACAACGCAGTCATGAACGAATCCCACAACCTTTAGCGGCAAAGGTTGCTAAGCAACAACAAAGTAGTTACTTCTCTACTTCTTTCCTACTCTCTCCCCAACATCAGCATTGCAAATCATGCAGATGAAAATATAATCTTATATCTCTCTTTTTAATACACCAACATGTTTATATTACAAATGTATGTGCAAGCATACAGGGAAGATGAATTGTTTATAACTTTGACACACCTACATACAATCTCTCATAGATGTCTCTCCATGTCATTTTCTAAGAAAAAGCATTTTGTTTCTATGATGTAACTTTTCCCCAACAATATGGTAAATATTAAAAAATACTAGAAGGCATTGCCTGTTTGCCAACATTTTTTATCAGACTTGAACTTGGATCTCGGTTTAACATACCATCAGCCACATAGACAGTTGGTATGTTGGACAGGTTCCTTCAACACCTGCCCATATTTCATACTTTGGCTAGATATAAGCAGCAATGTGAGTTGTCATACATTGATCTTCCCCAAGCTGGAGTTAAGTATCACATTCAGTTCTCTTTTTAGAAAGTAACCCTACAGTAGTTGTTAATTCTACTAGGAAAGTATTTCTTCATAAACCCACTTTTGAGGGTCTCTGAGTGCCTCATGAACTTTAATTACATTTCTTACTACTGCTGAGAGAGCGCTATGTATTTAGCTTTTATGCTAATAGTGAGTGTGAGACAACATTTGGAAGGGTACTCCAGAGTACCTTTCCTGCACTACTCATTACAGTAAAAAGGAGAATTATACATTGCACTCAACTTTGATAAATGGTGTTGCATTTAGTATTTTGATTAACTGGTACAGTAACTTTCATTTTTGGACCCCAGTTAGGGCCTCATCACACTAGAGAAAAAAAATAACTTAAAATCTGGTTTCTGTCTCCTGAAAAATTCTGGGGTTTGTCATTTAGGGAGGTGCCTTTAACAACCTCATTAAACTGCAAACCCCAGAATTCTGCAGGAGACAGAAACTGGATTTTAAGTGGATTTTCTTTCTCTAGTGCGATGTACTAAGACCAGAAGCTAAGCTCCTGCCTTTTGCAATGCTTCTCAGAGGAAGGGATGGTTATTTTAAGACTTTAGATGCAATACTCCAGGCTGAATCTCCACTGCCATATAATCCAGTATCTGATCCCACATTATCTGATTGGAACGGGATTATATGAGTCTACACTACCATATAATCCAGTTAAATCAGATAATCTGGGATCAAAAACTAAATTATATGGCAATGTAGAAGGGGCCCCCACTTACATATCGATATCCCAGGTTTTTTGGTTTAATTTTTTACTAAAATTATAGATTTATACATGAGTATATAGGGTGATACATTCGAAAAGATATTCATTGGTGAGAAAGGGCACCTGGACTCACCAAGACACGGGGGGGTGTCAACAAATAGAAAATATTAAGAATTTTGAGAGAACTTGTGAAAATGTATTTGCTCACAAAAAAAGTACACTTGGTTCCCAAAACAATGACCGAGATCCTAGGAATTTGTTCACACTACAGTAAGGTCATTGAATGGACTGATGGACTGTTGATGATAAGTCAACATATTGGTAAATCCATTTGATTCCATGGCTTATGCTACAACAAACAACAAAACTTTATTTATACACCACTCTATCTCCCCAAGGCAACTCAGAGCAGTTTCCAAGTAGAATAATCAATACATACAAAGAAAACAGCATAAACATAAAATTAACAAGACAATATAAGCATTAAAAACCACAATAGCACATATATATTTAAAATAATCCTGCCTGTTCAAGGCAAGTTAAAAGGCTGGGCCAAGTCTAGTGCCATTTTAGATGGCCTGGGAAATTAGGTAGATTAGGAGCTGTACATTTCCAGGGCCTAATAGAAGAAAGTGACCTGGGCAATTGGTAGAAAAAGATATGACCAATTTCTACAATATCTGGGGCAGAGCTAGAACTAGTCGTTCTCAGGTTTGTTTAAACCACCAGGTATTCAGGCTCTTACGAGAGGAGGGGAGGGATGGGGCCTGTCTTATTTCTCCAGGAAGGGTGTTCCAGAGGCAGGGGGGGCACCACTGAGAAGGCCTCTCTCTCATCCCCACCAACCATGCTTGTGACGGTGGTGGGAGCGAAAGGAGAGCCTCCCCAGAATATCTTAACGTTCACACCGGTTCATAGAGGGAGATGCGATCACGAAAATAGACAGGGCCCGAACCATTATGCTAGTTGGGAGTAAAAGTAGAATTCAGACTAATGCTTTTATATATTTTGTACAAACACCTACACAAAAGCCCAGAGATTTCTGCACTGTAGCTTTGGGTTGTACAAAACACGTTTTCGCACAAATGTAATGCTATTTGCATAAATGAATATTTTGCAAAACATCCTAAAATGAGAAAAATACCAGAAATGTGTAAAAAAAATCCTCCCTCATATTTCTACCAAGCTAATAGAAAGCTTCAGTTTTGCATGAGGAAACAAAATAAGTGAGGATTTCATCATTTATCCTTGGGCAATGGGCACCATTTGTCTGTCAGTGCTCTGTCTATAGCTGTGGTTCTCAACCTGTGGATACCCAGATGTTTTGCCCTTCAACTTCCAGAAATCCTAACAGCTGATAAACTGGCAGAGATTTCTGGGAGTTGTAGGCCAAAACACATGGGGACCAACAGGTTGAGAACCACTGATCTATAGGATATGACCTGATTGATCCATCATTGTTGCTTGATGGATCTTTGTTGACAGCTTTACATTTTTCTAAGGAACGGCAGCCACTGGAGCATGTGCCATCTAATGAGGAGAAAGCATTGGGAAGATAACTTGTAATCTGTAAGTTATTTGAAGAAAACACAGCACAACCTAGAGTAGGAGGTTTTTATATAAAAAAATGGGAGTGGTTTTTTAAAAAACAAACAAACAAAAATGGGAGTGGTAGTGGTAGGAGAATGTTGAGAGATGTCATGCACCTCAAGAGTCAGTTTCAAGGGCTTTCCCCAAACCAAACCTTTATCACCCACTGGTTTAAGATGGGCTCCATTTGGCCTTAAAGGAGGAGATCCACTCTGGGAAACTTAGAAGCAGAGAAGGCAATTTGTTAACTTCATTTTTCCCACAGTCAGATCCATTTTTTAAAATCTCTTCATGTTTCTTCTATCCACTTTAAACAGAAATTTGTAAATTATAATTTTAAAAAATCCTGAACTGAACTAAGTCCTCATTCACCTGCCCTGGCCACCATCAATAGGCAAAGTTGTTATCTGCACCGAGAAGACCATATTCTACTTGCCTACAATGTAGCGATTATCATGAAAAGCCTCTCAGAAAAATAAGGGGGGGACTCCAATTCAGCATCATACACATGACTGAATACACATAGATAAACAACCTCATCAGATAGCGTTAACTTCAATGTCATATGCTGGTTCCATCATAGTTGACTCACAGAGCCTGCTGGTTCTCATCTCATGACACAAAGGAACGTCCAGCAGGGCTCCGTTTGGTCAACTAGTGTGGAATTGGAGAATGCTGTGGCAGTGGCAACACAGGATATTTCTTATGTTGTACCAGAAGGAATGGGGGGAAGCAGCGCGTTTAACGCTTCCAGCCGTGAGATCGACTTAAAGGTAAGCCAGGCAATGTGGGTCATGGGGTGATGGGTTCCCCATGCCCCCCTGATGGTGGTCGCCAGATTCACCATGATGCATGGTGATTCCAGTAGCTAGTGCGAAAAGGCCGTTAGACCCAGCCTAAATATCTAATTACTCAAAGCCTGTTGCCTAGATGGGAAAATCTGCCACTTTTGCATTCTTCCCATTTGAATTTTGTAGAAAAATGTTGACCTTCTCCCCATGTATTTGGGAAGAAATTTTGTCACTTTGTTGTTGTTCATTCGTTCAGTCATCTCCGACTCTTCGTGACCTCGTGGACCAGTCCACGCCAGAGCTCCCTGTCGGCCGTCACCACCCCCAGCTCCTTCAAGGTCAGTCCAGTCACTTCAAGGATGCCATCCATCCATCTTGTCCTTGGTCGGCCCCTCTTCCTTTTGCCTTCCACTTTCCCCAGCATAATTGTCTTCTCTAGGCTTTGCTGTCTCCTCATGATGTGGCCAAAGTACTTCAACTTTGTCTCTAGTATCCTTCCCTCCAATGAGCAGTCGGGCTTTATTTCCTGGAGGATGGACTGGTTGGATCTTCTCGCAGTCCAAGGCACTCTCAGAACTTTCCTCCAACACCACAGTTCAAAAGCATCGATCTTCCTTCGCTCAGCCTTCCCTAAGGTCCAGCTCTCACTTTAGGCTATTCATATTGGGGAGGGGAAATCAAACAATTTTTTCCCCATTCCCAATTCTCATTAGATATGAGAGTTAATCTTTCTGATTTGAAACCGTTGCTTCACTTTTCCCTCCAAATGCCTTTATTTCCTATGTTTTTGTATCTTCCTTCTTTCGTTATGCCCTTCTTTAAAAGGTCCAGGCAATTGCTGGCCACAACAGTGAGTATGCATTCATTTAAGCTGATCTCTTTTGACAGAACCTTATTATTTGCTATCTGTTTAAAGTTAGCTCAGTAAATGCCACCAGTATCCAACTCCACGATATCTTTCTAAGATGAAAATGTACACATTGTCCATTGTTTCCTAAGCGTCTCATATCCTGATACAGGATGCTTAAGGGAAAATTCATATTTGCCTTTGTGTGCTGACATTATGGTGGCAAACACAATATGCAGTGTGCATTGGGAATGAAGGCCAAGAATAGCAAAAGTAATAACAGACACTTGTGCTTTTAATGTACTAAAGTATTAGGATGCGTTTACTTTTAAAGGGCAGCTAGCTCTATAGACAGTAGCATAGGCTAACCAATCCAAACACTAAAGTGTGTCTTAAAAGTTTTTATTTCCATGTGCTATCTTTCCTGGTTATTTGTACATTTACAAGAGGCAACAACTAGAAACAATTTCCTACTCAGAAATCCAGTTGTGGTCATGACATTAAACCACATGGCAAGCGAGCAAACCTATTCAAAAAGAAAACCACCACTTTCTGGGAGGTTTCCAGAAAAGGCAAATAAATTTTTATTTTTTTTTTCAAAAGACCCTTGCCTGGGATGAGCATGGAAATAATATTCAAAGGGAGAAAAATGAAAATGGGCTTCCTTAATGTCAGGAAATTCTGAATCCTTTCAACACCCCCCCCCCCTTTTTTTTTCATTTTTCACTCCAGTTCTCAAATAGACTCAGGATGTTATCACATGAAGCCACTATCCCATCGCAGTCATGTGATCACAGATAGCACCAAGATACCAGGATAATCACCCTCACTATTGTGCCTTTCCACATTTGTGCAATTGCACTGATCTGTGATGCCACACCTGTACTTCTGCTTAGTCTCATAATTCTGGCTACCTGCAATTCTGTTGATCTATAATTTTTAAAAATAATTGTTAAGAAGCAATTTCAAAATTCCAGTGGAGTTTAGTAGAAAAAACAAACCTACCCCTTCAGATAAATGAATTTCTGTGAGGTAGTGGGGGAAGAGTGAGAGAGGAGGAGAATCACACCATCTGATGTCACTTCCAGATTGGACTCATCGCACCTGGGAAGTTGGGAGAACATGGTGCCATTGATGGGTTTTCTCATCTTTCCTGATTAGCCTCTTTCCTCTTGTCACTGCCATGTAGTGGCTGGGGAGAAGCCAGAGACAGCCCAGGATCATTGCTGTCCAACAACTGCCATGGGTTCTAATCACTATTACATGATTATGATGTCACTTGTGAGGCCTGTGGAGGAACTCCATGAAGTTCCTGGAGAAGCTTTCCTCATCATTTTGTTGGTTATCAGTATGCATCCAATGGTGATTATTTCTGTTACTTCCCTTTACTTGGCTATGCTGGCGGGCACAGCCAAGGTTTACCACTGGCTGTATTCTCAGAGGTGGTACACAATGATGCAGACATACTTCAGGACTCCCTGGAGGTATTCTGGAGGTCCTGGAAGATGAACATCATTGTCATGCTCTGACTTTTGGAACATAGCAAGTAGTGGTTATTGGATTCTCACCTTCCCTCCCCACATCCACTACATATTGGGAAGGCAGAAGGAGAATTCTCTATGCCACTCACCCTGTACATATTTGAAATCTGCACAGTGTTTTGAAGATGTTCATGCAGCTGACAAAACTTTGGTTATATTAATCATTCTTCCTTGCAGAAAAAAATGAGCACATCCAAAATTTGAAGGGGTTGGGGGGGGGGGGTGTCAAGGCCACAAAAAGCAGTCACGGAGGTTGTATGAGATATAGCTGAAATAGAAAAAAGGCAGCACATTATTTCAATTGGATGAGCAAATGGACTGTGATATTTCCAATCTGAGATCTTTATTATGTGTGCACATGTGCTTCTTTTTCTCTGCATACTGCACATACTTAGCTAATTTCTCAGGAAGCAAACAATAATAACTAGGCTCCTCTTAGAATTCTGCTAAGTCTGGAATCATTTTAAAGCAGAAACGGAAATACAGGGAGTTGTTTTTTTAAAAAAAATGGAAATAGGGGTGAACAAAGTGTGGTCCTGGGGAGGCCACCAGGACTTTTTCTGGCTCTTGACCCTTCAGAATTTCCAGACTTACATTTTTTGGTCCAAAAAGAAGATTTGCTGTTTTTGGAAGCCTCCAGGTGAAGAAATATAACTTTTAAACAGGTTGCAAAGTCTCCATGTACTATTAACCACAAATAAATATCAAGTTTAAGATCCGAAAGTAAATTTTCATTCATTTGAGCTTTTTGTTTTGTTTTATTCTTTCGTAGTCCATATAGTTCCTTGAAGGTCCTGGATCACAAATATAATTTCAGGACCTGCCTCAATTGACCAACTCTGATTTAGAAAGTTGCCTCAGCAATTAGAAATCTCCAACAGCAAACTGATAGAACATAACAATTTCTTTTCAGGATAGAGAAACAATGCATTCAAAGCATCATTTTTCAATTCATTGAAGACATATTACTATGGTATGGCACATGTCTTTAGAACATTACATGTGTTTCATAAACACCCATCTTCACAAATTCTGTGAGAATTTTCTTTCCTATGGTTCTCCAGTACTACCAAACGACGACAGAGAAAAAATGGCTTTGACTTATAGCCATCCAATGAATACAAAATCTCAAAGAGGCTCCATTATTAGCAGTCTTACAAAGTCGGGGCCATGGCTTGTTTGACTTCCTCAAGTCACTTGTAATGCAGCCTTCATCTATATGACTTTGTATTCAGAGATAGATGAGTATATTGCACCCTTAATTGGTTAATCCAAGGCTTTATTTAATTGCTTCATTCAAGGTTTTTCTTGGTTGGTTTGTTCAAAGCATATTTTGTTCAAGGCTTTACTTTTTAAAGAGGAAAGGAACTAGAATGTGTGGGCAACCCCCACCCCCACCCCACTTATTTCCCTTCAATGCTGCTAGTCTGTCGTAGCAACTATATATAGCATTCCATCCCCAACAAGGAAGGTAGAATTGTTTTTATGTGGCATGTAATGGAAGAAAAACACCTTTCATCATTTCAAGGTTATACTCTTGCAAGAAACATAATGTGATTGTCCATTAGAATAGAAGATAGGCTTTGGAGGCAGGAGCTTTTTTGCAAGGAGGGGTAGTGTTTGCTGTTGCAGAGTTTTGGTTATTATTTTCATAATCAAAGTCACAGCACAGAATTTAAGGAGTGAAGGTAAAATGAATTAATATACTAATGAAAATTAGTTTGTCTTATTCATAAAAGAATTTCATCATTCTGCATATATAAAATAAAATTAAAAAGATAAGGACACTTTTTGTTCCAATATAATTTGAAGCAGAGATGTAAATCCTTAATTATTCTATACTTCTGTGTGTGGGATCAATAATTATATTAGATTTGTCTGCCAACCCCCGAAGTAAAACACGAGAATAAAAGACACAACACCAATGTTTGGATTCAAATTGGGCAACTTTTATTTAGCGTTACCTATTTAAGTTCTTAACCTAACTCAAGGGTGCAAGGAACTGGTGTAACCTAACCCAGGTAGTATCACTACCCGATAATAACAATTTCCGGGCGAAGCACCTGGGTTTTCGGTAATCAAACCGTATCACCATCAAGGGAAAGGAATGAGGAGTCTCTTCCAGAGCTCTTGTATCGAGACTCCTTCCAATTAAAGGCCATTTAACTACACCTCACCCTTTAAACTGTAGGTGAGTGTTTAACTTAACGGCCTTTCACCCCTTAAAGGGGTGCCCTAGGTGCACACCGACTAAAGGAATTCCCTATCTATTTACGCCTGGCCTATTTAACTCATAGCCCCCCATCCTCCATCTAGCCCCTAAACAGTATAGGGTAGGCAAAAAACCTCCCCTATGAAACAAGAAGAGGAAAAAATTCCTACCCGGTTCCGCAGGCAACCGCAAGATATACTGTTAATGGGCGGGAGTGGTGGGCCGACTTCCAGGCATGGAATGAGCCTGGGAGGGCCTGGCCTGTGCTAGCAGGCCACGCCCCCAGATATTCTGGAGAGTTCCACCAGAACTCCTCTCTGCCTCGTGGGAGGCAGACAAATGTTTTTTCTCTCCCCATTTTATGGGGAGAGGAAAACTATTGTCTGCCAACCCCCGAAGTAAAACACGAGAATAAAAGACACAACACCAATGTTTGGATTCAAATTGGGCAACTTTTATTTAGCGTTACCTATTTAAGTTCTTAACCTAACTCAAGGGTGCAAGGAACTGGTGTAACCTAACCCAGGTAGTATCACTACCCGATAATAACAATTTCCGGGCGAAGCACCTGGGTTTTCGGTAATCAAACCGTATCACCATCAAGGGAAAGGAATGAGGAGTCTCTTCCAGAGCTCTTGTATCGAGACTCCTTCCAATTAAAGGCCATTTAACTACACCTCACCCTTTAAACTGTAGGTGAGTGTTTAACTTAACGGCCTTTCACCCCTTAAAGGGGTGCCCTAGGTGCACACCGACTAAAGGAATTTCCCTATCTATTTATGCCACGGATTGGGGGCAAATGTCTATTTCGCCCCCATCCCCCACCAATTCCTCCAACACCCCTCTAATACCTTCTTGTAAATCCAACAAAAAACGTTGGTTGCCCAATTCCGAAAGATGTACTCCATCACCACGATATAACTTCTCGTCGTCACGTGTGATGTTTGGGTGCTCAATGTAATGACCCCTCTGATGGATCATGAACAGTCGCATGGCCCGGTTCACTCGTTTTCTGGCTTTTTCCAGCCTCCCCACGTCGCCTCCTCCTAGCCACTTGCGACGAGGTATGATAGCAGACCAAACGACGTGCACCCGGGGCCATGTCCACCAAATCTTTCGAATGTCCGCCCGTGCTTGCAAAAAGAGGGCTTTGCCTGTTAGCAGGCCCAAATCGTTACCACCGAGGTGGATAACCAACACATCAGGAGGGGGCCCACTCCTGGCATCAAACAACAAGGGGCACAAACCGTCCCAACGTAGGCCTCTCTCGCCTCTCCATTCCACCGTTGCCGTGGAAGCAAGACCCAAGTGCTGGCCATAGGCAGTCTTGTGGGCCTCTCTTCCTGCCCAGAAGACAAAACTGTGTCCGCAGACCAGGACCCTCCTTCTATGTGCCAGGTTTTTTCCTCTCCATTGTACCGCTGCAATGGAAGCGAGACCCACTTCTTTGATCATGAACCTTTGCATGGCCATATTCACATGTTTTCTGGCTCTCTCTAGCCTCCGCACGTCACCTCCTCTCAACCACCTGCGACGTGGTATAATGGCCGACCAAGCGATGCGGACACGGGGCTATGCCCGCCAAATCTTCCGCATATCAGCACGCGCCTGTAAAAAGAGCGCCTTTGTCGTTAACAGGCCCAAATCGTTACCACCTAGGTGGATCACTAACACATCAGGAGGTAGCCAGCTCCTGGAATCAAACAACAAGGGGGCACAAACCATCCCAACACAGGCCTCATTCGCCTCTCCATTGTACCGCTGCAATGGAAGCGAGACCCAAATGCTGGCCATAGGCAGTCTTGTGGGCTTGCCTTCTTGCCCAGAAGACAAAACTCTGTCCGTACACCAGGACCCTCCATCTATGTGCCAGCCCAACGTGATCTGCCACGATCACAATAACTATAATGAAATTGAACGTACATAACTCTTAAATGCGCTGGACCTCCATCTACCTAAGGTTTTGATTTCTTCGTCTCCGTAACCCATTGCAGCTGCTAAAGAGGCCACCCCAATCCTAAATGAGTGTGTATCGAATTTAAAGTGTCCCATACCAAGGAGGTCCAGCGCTTTGGTTGTAATTGTCCAAAACTGGTACTTAGTCAGTGGTGTTCCATCCTAATTTGAAAACAGGCAACTTTTTGCCGTGCCCCTGAGCGCAGTGATTGCTGCATAGCTAAAACAGGGCAGAGATCTTCATCCCCGCAACTTTAAAAGGCTAATCGCCTGACCCCTTGACCCTTGGTCAGTCTTTGACGTTCTAATCATGCCCTCCATTTTGTCTTGGAAAACTCTGACATCAGAAACGGCACTGCGCGGTGTGAGGTATCTAACTTGGATAATGTCACCAATTCACTCACCCGCAGAGCTGCAAAAATTGCAGT
>NW_026847438.1:148519694-148569500 GCF_025583915.1 Anolis sagrei ordinatus
CATGTGGCAAACGAAATTGGGCCTATCCTAAAATGGCGGCCGCCCCATCTCCCACAATGGCCTCCATCAACGGCCCGGACGGCGCCCAATTCAACACGAACCCTATTGCCAGAACCCTCAGGTAGCTCGAGGCCGGGCCCAATCCTAGGCCACGGTGACCATGCGCCAGGGAATGTCGATGGCCGGCTAGCCGCATGCCAAGCTGCCCAGCTCCAGGCCCCTGGCCACGTGCGCCCTTGTTTGCCATAACCAAGGCCTCTGTGAAGGGCCCTGAAGCACCCAGCCTTCGACCGGGAGGGGGGTGGGTGGGTGAAGCCTCCCTCCCCCAGGACCCCTGTACAGACCTGTAGATGCTCTTCTTATCCCCTTAACCTCTTTTCTTCTCTTCTTTGCTGAACCTCTTCAGACTTCTTGTCTTCACTCTTCTCTGCGACCTCTCTCCCCGACTTCCAGGCATGGAATGAGCCTGGGAGGGCCTGGCCTGTGCTAGCAGGCCACGCCCCCAGATATTCTGGAGAGTTCCACCAGAACTCCTCTCTGCCTCGTGGGAGGCAGACAAATGTTTTTTCTCTCCCCATTTTATGGGGAGAGGAAAACTATTATCCCTGCAGTAGGAGAAAACCAGTGCTCCTATGCAGGAATGTCCCACAGTTTTGAAGAAAAATTGAGAAGAATATGTAGGGAATTTTACGTGCACAAAAACCTGTTTTTTCCACAGAGAAAATTGTTTTCTCTTAAGGTAAAAGTGTTTTGTGCAATATTCTTGCTGGTCTATTATTTTTCCTGATGAGTTTTCCAGAATGTTGGCCACTTTGGTCCTTCTTGCCCACACTTTCTCATGCCAATGAATTTCAGGTGAGTTAACTACAATAATCGCTCCCATGATCCTGGAGGCTGGGAACAATGGCAGTTTCAGTCAAACAGATCTAGTGATCCCAGTCTCGGAAAAACTAATTAACAAGCAGCAGTTGTTAATTGGCCTTTGAAGGAAGCATGGCTGATTGTTGAAATCTTTTTAAGAGGAAATTTATGAACTGGACCCTTTTACAAAGAGGTTTTACCCAAACTTTGGAGGAATGCCTTTAACAGTAGTATAGAATATTTGAGAAGGTAGTGGAATCTCATTCTTTGGAGAGTGGATGGCCATTTCTCAGGAATACATTATCTTTAGATTCCAGCATTGCAAACAGTTGGCTTAGCTGGTCCTTATGATTCCTTCTAAACTTCTGATTAGGTGATTTTAAGAGTCAGTGTGATGTAGATATTCGGCTTTGGGCTATGTCTCAGCGATGTAAGAGCTTGTCTAAACAGGAAAGTCTTCAAGGCAAAATGGATGAATGTGGCATAGTTTTAATAGAAGAAAATTCCAGTCTCGAGGAGGCACCTTTTGTAAAAATAGGACTGGAAAAGACTAGAACTTATTTTGGGTTTTTTTTCCAGTTGAGATCCAGTTTCCATACTGCTTTATTTCTGGTGTGTTAGAAAGAGAGTTAGCATTGTGTAGAGTTAAAAAAAATATTTTTATTGTTTTATCATAGTTAATACATTTATTATGCATTTGGTTATAGCAGTTACATATTATTCAACACACTCTTTAACATATAATCTTATTATTCTGCTTAAGCATTTCCCCCCCTTTTTTCCCACCACTGGGGGGAGGGGAGCATTGTGTAGAGTTTGAGTGTACTATGATTTTGGGAGACCATGGTTTGAATCCCGTTCAGCCATGGAAACCCATATGGTGATCATGAGAAAATCTCATTTTCTTATCCTCAAAGGAAAGAAAAGAATATCCCTTTTACAAAATCAACACTAAAAGGCACACAACAATAGCAAATTATTTGAAGATAAAAAAAATCTATATTAGCAATGGAAATAAAATGGAAGTAGCCAACATTTTATAAATACAATACAATCCCTGTAACTGCAGGGGGGCAGTTCAAGAAACTAAACGTGGAAACAGGAAATTTATTCATCCTCTCTAGGAATTTGCTAGACCCTCCAGTTTATTTATTTATTTATTTCTGTCACTTTTACCCCGCCCTTCTCACTCCCAAGGGGGGACTCAGGGCGGCTTACAGAGGAAGGCACAATTCGATGCCTTTATCACATATACATACATATATAAAAGCAATTAAAACAGTTACAAATTAAAAATTAAATCATCAATACAAAACAGTGCAATAAACACAGTAGTAGGCTAATCCTGAGCTCAGCGTTCGGAGTTCCGTAAATCCATTCCGTCTCGTCAAATTCCAGCTCGTCATCAAATTTTTCTTTAACTGCCAGAATGTCCAAATGCCTGGTCCCATATCCAGGTTTTCAACTTTTTCCTAAATGAAAGCAGGGACGTTGCCGATCTAATCTCCCCGGGGAGTGAATTCCATAAGCGGGGGGCCACCACCGAGAAGACCCTGCTCCTCGTCCCCGCCAATCTCACTTGTGATAGAGGCGGGGTTGAGAGCAGGGCCTCCCCAGAGGATCTTAGGTTCCGACGTGGGACATAGAGGGAGATCCGTTCGGACAGATACACTGGGCCGGAACCGTATAGGGTTTTGTAGGTCAAAACCAGCACTTTGAATTGTGCTCGGAATTGGATCAGTGAGGATATCTTGTGTTGGATGCAGGTAGATGAAATTGCAGGTACCAGACCTACAGATACAGGGGTTTTACTGTATCCCAATTTTTCTAATCTGTGGTCTGCAAAACTATTAACAAAAATATGCATACAATATTTGGTTCACTTCTGAAAAGAACATATGTGTTATTTTCAGAAAGAGTGTAAAACACATACATAAAGAAAAATGTGTACACAATTGAATGAATATTCAAGGGAGAAGTATGTGGGTAGATTTGCAACCAAATGCAGAACTTGGACAGGGAAGAATTGACACAAATAAATGCAATAAAGTGAAATGGATAGATTTCTCCATCCCTTCCACCTATACAGTACAATAAAGGGGGTGATTTGAATAAATATGACTTCATTAGATGATAGCGCTTATAGATGCACTGTACTTTTTAAAAGGGTTTTGCCTATCTACACATCTCAGTCAAAATTCTAGGTCAGTGACTTTCTATTAATAAGCAGTGTCTTCGTTTTTCTAAATCAGGTAACTGGCTTAGCCTTGGATTCAAGTCCTATTAACATTTCAAATGGCAGCTCCCAGAGGTAGTTAATCCAAGTGAGAGTCATTACTTCATGAAGAAGGATGACCCTCATGTGATTCTGAAAGAGTTAGCCAGGAATTAAAAATTGATCAGTATCAGCTTGCCCTTAAAACAGTGAACCCTTTCGACATCCCAGCTCACAGCACAACCCTCCATGTTAATAGACCAAGCACCTATTACATCTGCATTTACAGTCTCTCTCTCTCTCTCTCTCTCTCTATTTTACCATGTCATCTCAAATTTTAAGCCACCCTGTAAAAGTGATAGTTTGATTAGTTATTATGAAGGCTAGGTGTACAGGAAGAGAGAGAAATATTTCGTTTTCCAAATAATGTTGAACCGCAGTGCCCAGAAACCCAGGTCAGCATAATCAATGGTGACTAAGATTTGAAGTCTCAATTATGTGGAAAGGGCACGTGGTATACATTCCCCAGGCAATCTCTCTCAGGCAGGCCTCCTTTCTTGCCTCATCAGACTACAAATTCCATGATTCCATAGAACAGAGCCATGGTAGTTAAAATGGAATTCTGCTGTTAAAGCTGTGTAACATGAAAAGGCATAAGGCCAATGGGACTGAGTGTGTTTTATCTAGGGACCTTGTCACATGGCTCAGCAGGGCCATTCTGTCTTGCTGGCTTTTGCTAGCAAAAGGAAAGGTTCGCAGGGCAACTTGTGGCACCCTGTGCACCCTCCCTCATCCCTTCATCACACATGGAGGGTGGGGAAAGGGTGTTGTTACTCTTTCCCACACCCCATCACATGGCAGAAAGGGTGGAAACACATAGCAACAAGTTAAAAAGCCACGGATAACATATGTATGAAACAAAATCAGTTAAAATCAGTTTGGCTTGAAGGCATTCAGAAAATATTAAGCTTTAACTTGGAATTGAAAGGATTCTAGCATTGGTACCAATTGGGTCTCCAGAGAGAAGAATTCAACAAACAGGGTATCACCACAGAAAAACTCTTGTCTCATGTGTTCCCCACAATGTAGTAGTTCTACAAATGGGACGCAGAGGAAGGCCCCTCCAATAGATCACAGGTTTCAGGCAGATAGATAGATAGATAGATAGATAGATAGATAGATAGATAGATAGGGCACTTCCTCTAGTATAATTGCACTTTAATATTGATTTAAGATTGTCTGTGCCCCCTCATCTTTCTCTGAAAACCCTATACTAATTTACCCTACCTTGTTCATGCCCAGCAGTTTAAATTTTAAATTTTAATTATTACATTTGGCCCGGCCATAGGTTTTAAATGCTGTATGTTTCAATATTGTTATTGTTTATTGCTTATTGTGTATTTTTTTGAGTTTATTTTAACTGTTTTGTATTGACTATTATTGCTTTTGTTTATTGATGTGCTGTGGGCTTGGCCTCATGTAAGCCGCACCGAGTCCCTTGGGGAGATGGTAGCGGGGTACAAATAAATAATTATAATTATAATTATAATTATTATGTCACAGGCCAGCTAGGATTTTAAATATCATCACCAGTTTATTGAATTTAGAACAAAAACATATTCCAATGGGCGGAGACAGCCCTTTCAGATAATGAAAAAGCAAGTGATCTCACTTGTGGAGGAAGAAAGGAGTGGGCACCGACAACTGGAGACACCACCTTGGATCACACAGGTCTTCATTACCAGATCCACAAAGATTCAGATCTTTCTACAAGATATGGATCCTTGCAGGTGTTTTTTTTTTTAGCCTGAGTGTAAGCTAGAGTAAAAGGTTTACCCAGGGTAAAATTGTCTATGATAGTTGTTGGGAGGGAAATATATTTCTGCACATGTTGAGAACTTGCTAGTGAATAACGTAAAATGGCAAAGAGGAAGCACGTGACATTTCTTGCTTTTGGAAGAGGGCAAAGGACAGAGAAAGCTGAATTGGTTATTGTCAGTGTGAATGCGCATTTGGACTGATTTCATAACCATTGTTGATTTCTGCTAACCCTTTGGTTGTCAATAATTAAGGTGGGTTTTTTTATATGGGTGGAGTGAATATCGTAACAGCTTATTTCGGTTTAGCTTCAGGATGGATTGTTGGCTGAATTTGAAACATTTGATGAAGGTGCATCTAGTTCAAAGCAAAGTTATGCTTTTTAAAAAGTATCACCATTATAGCAAGGAATAGGTGTTGATTGGCTTCACAAGTCCAGGTATTGAGGACAGGGTACTACTACAGTGTGTATTGTGTTACAAGGTCCTCTGCAATGAGGCTATAAAACCATCACAATTGTGAAGACATCTCAACACACATTTAAGGAACACAACCCAAAAAACCCCCATCAATTTCTTTCAAAAGTAGGGAATGTGAGTTTCAGGAAAGTAAAAAAAGATGGTTTTTAAAACCCTGCAACTGGTTGCAACAATGAAAATGCAGAGAGAGTCTTATTTGAGGTCTCTGAATTAATAGCAAAGTCATGAAACTGCACACTATAGCTAATATTAACTGCTGCAAAACCCATGGTTTTTATGTTGATTAGTGAGCAAGCTGCCAAGGACCTTTCCACAATACCTTTGTCAATTGACACAGTTAAGAGACAAATTGATGGTTTTACAGCCAATATTATGGAACAATTATTAGAAAGAATTCACCTATCCCCCCACTTTGCAGTGCAACTGGATAAAAACATGGAGATAATAAGCAGAGTGACCTTACTGTGCTATGTTAGGTATCAACATGAGAGAAATGTTTTTGAAGACACACTTTTCATTTTCTCATTGAAACACACTACAGCAGAGGAAAAATTCAACAGTTTAAATGAGTTCACTACTAGGCTTGGGTAACCACGGAAAAATTTGGTTCTAAACTCGTTTTGTTTTTAGGGGGCCCTTGCATTTCTTTTTTTTTAATAATTCAGAAATTTTCCTTTTAAAAATTTCGAAATATATGAAATTTCGTATAATTACGAATTGATTCGTTAATGGCGGACGCGATTGTGCAATATGCTAAAAAAACCTCCAAATGGGACAGGGGGAACTTCTGAAGCTTCCCTCTCCCTCTGTTGTTGACTGTTGGTGTGATAAAACAAACAACAACTATAAAACTTGCACCAGACATGCCAAAATAATTACGAAATAATTACAAAATAATTACAAAATAATTACGAAATAATTACAAAATAATTACGAAATAATTACGAAATAAATTGAAAAAATTGTTTCGAATCTAATTTACTCCTCACACTATTCCTGCATGGCTCAATATTGGATCGTAAGCTAATTTAAATACGAATTAATAACGAATTACGAAATTAACGAACGAAACCGCCCAAGCCTATTCACTACATCTCTTGGCATGGACTAACTGAATGCATTGGAACAAGAACAGATGGCTTCCCCCACAAAACAGAGATGTGCTACTATTATGCAGTGGCAACTATTATGTGGTGAAAAAGCCCCCTTTGAGGGGTTTTTTTGCACCATAATAGTTCCTTTAATTGAGCAGCTGAATGGATGGTGGAGGCTGAATCCTCAGCCATCCATGCACCTGTGTCCTCACCTGCCTGTGTCATGAATACTTTTAAAAGCAGATTATTTTTATTGCAATTTTCAATGTGAGAGGGTATATCAGAACTTTTACACTTTTACACAAAGAACGACATTGGACATAGAGTCATATAGATTCTACGTAACGACATTGAATTCACAAACAACTAACATTTACATTGGCTAACAAAGAAAGGGGTTAAATTTTTACTCAGCATTCATGCACATATGAACATTAATCCATTCTCATGTATCCAGATATTACCATATCCTTTTCTTCCTACTTGGAGAAGAACCTGTTAGGCCAGATCCTGCTTTTCTGCAGCCTGCCATTGCATAGTTCCAAAACTTCCATAATGCCAAAATGCTTCTAAAATAACAAAATGCCAAGGATCAGGTCCTTGTTTTCCATACAACATAAGCTGACACCCTCCAAAACACACACCTTCCTCTTCCCTAGAGAAAGAATCCCAAAGTGTACAGTATCCTGCTTTCCATAGCAGGTCCGACACTCTCCATAACCATCTCTGTCCTTCCCAGGGAGCACAGAGGTTGGTGACTAAAACTAATAATTCTGTCTGTTAGAATTATTAGATTTAGTCTTTCATAGACATATTCTGTTGATATACTAAATAATTGTCCTGTTTGAAATTATCTTGAGTCATCACCTCTTGACATAGATGTTTTGTCTTTAGGTAATGAACCAGTATGTTCTGGGTTTGACTTTAAAGAGCATTGTCATTGATGCAATGTAATGTAAACAGAGGTCATTTCCCATAGAGTTAATCCTGTTTCTGTTCAGCAAATGATGACAGATGTAAACACATGTAAAAAATTATCTTATCACAGTTCTTATCACAGTTTACTTTTCCAGTTCTCATTAGCAACTTTTAATTACAGTCCAGCAAGTAGGCAGCTAATGTTAGTCATTGCAGGCCTTAATCTTTTACAATGGTGTCTTCAAAATTATTTGCTCTTATTCATTCATCTTCCATATAATTCCATTCAAATCATATATCATATTAAATATGCACATTATATTTCTTGTGACACCTGCTCCTCTTTCTTTGGCATTGTGGGGCTTGACTCAGCTCCAAGCTGAGTACCAAAAGAGCAGTTCCACCCTTAATTCACTCACCTGGGCAAATGAACTAATGGTGCAACTATTAATCAGGAAAAAGTAAAATACCAATCTTTGCCTTCCCCAAAAGGGAAAAGTGACTTTTATAAGATGATGACTATTATACAATAAAATATGGTATATGTTGTATATGGTGACTGAACACAGACAAACAAGAGGGGGTGAGCAAAACTGTAAAAACTTGTCATAAATTTTAAACAAGAGGGGGGGGGCAGTTTTTGCATGAACATGTTAAAATTGACAACAAATCCAGGATTATAACATCAGAAAAACCCCCAAATTGGGCAATTTGAGAAAAAGGTTATTAGTACTCATATTACTACTGTGTTACTACTATTGTGGTTATTATTATTATTAGTACCAGTATATTATTGTTATAGTTATTGCTTTTATTACTATTATTACTGTCTATTAATGTTATTACTGATCTGCTGGCACTACTATTAATAAATTATCTTAACTATTATTAGTGTTTATACTATTATTTTAAATTCACGTGAAATCATTATAATCCAAATATTATAACAGGAGTATGTGAATTAACCGATTAATTTATATCCTCTTCTCTCTAAATTTGAAGAACCTTCATAAGAAAATTGAAATAATTTTTTGAAAAAAAATATTTTATTAGTTTTCACAAAAGAATTACAATAAAATGTCTCCAACACTTTCCAAGAAGGTAAAAAACCCCCACAAAAGACCCTATCAAAGACAAAAAATAAAAAAAACATCCTAGTGTGACTTCCGTTCTTCTTACTTAGCCTTTACCATTTTCCTTCTTCCCTTCCTTCTTTCTTTCTCTCCCCTTCCATCGTCACAATAAAGCATGGTTAGGTGTAAAGAGAAAAACAATATAAAGCTATTTCTACTTCTCTTATTCCACTTAACTTAGCCAGTCTTTCCTTTCTATATATTCTTGTAGAGCATTCCAATCCGTTGGTTTCATACCCCATCCATTATGTTGCCTCAACCAATATGTTAGTTCATCCATGTCCGAAATAATTACTTGATAAAGTCTAGTGTCCTAAATTTTAAGTCTTGGCTGTCTATGGCCACAAAAGGGGTTCTGTGGTGAAGAAAAGTTTGAGAACTACTACTCTAGAATAGGGGTCCTCAAACTAAGGCCCGGGGGCCAGATACGGCCCTCCAAGGTCATTTACCTGGCCCTTGCTCAGGGTCAACCTAAGTCTGAAATGACTTGAAAGCACACAACAACAACAATCCTATGTCATCAGCCAAAAGCAAGGCCACACTTCCCATTGAAATACTAATAAATTTATATTTGTTAAAATTGTTTTTCATTTTAATTATTGTATTGTTTTTAAGTGGGGGTTTTTTGCACTACAAATAAGATATGTGCACTTTGCATAGGAATTCATTCATGTTTTTTTCACATTATAATCCGGCCCTCCAACGGTTTGAGGGACTGTGACCTGGTTCTCTGTTTGAAGAGTTTGAGGACCCCTGCTCTAGAGTATTTCAATCTAGCTATCCATATTAGTTATCTGAAATTCTTTTGTTGCTGCTAATCCTTATGTGATTTAACACCATTAAAGTATATCTCTTCTAAAAGGAGGTAAAGTTTTGGACATGCAAACAAATCCATTTTCCTGAATACTTTTTTATAACTTGCTTGCTATGTTTATGTTTTAAAATAAATGCCAATTAAAAACAACAATGGCAAGTGCTGACATTTACTTTTAATTAACAAAAGGGACAATGCATTGTTATGCATTGCTAATTACATGGAAGAGAAGACTTGTTTGTGTTCAAAATTCATTGCAAGTTTTTAAAGGCAAACATAGATAACATATTTTTCTATATCCATGAGAATAGAATTTACAAACAAATAAAAACAAAGAAACAGGGAACAGTCTCATATATTCATATATAAGTGATACCACTCTAAAAAGGAATGAAATTGCCTCTTTAATGCAATTATCTATTGTCATAAGATCATGGTTACTTCAGCCAAACGCTATGCATGTTTTTCTTGAAGACAGTCTCATTTAAAATTCTAAATAGACATGTGATTGCAATGTAAAATGGGGCAGTATTTTCCAAAGAACTGCAAAAGTTGTTGTGTTTCTAATAATAAAAATAATCTATATAAATAAAAATGTAATTTTCGTTTGTGGGACTAACATAACTCAAAAACCACTGAGCAAATTGACCCCAAATTTGGACACAATACATCTATCAGGCCAACAAGTGACCATCACTCATAAAAACACTGAAAAACGTAGCAGAAAAGACCTAAAAAGCCAAAAAACCCCAAAATTTACAACACCTGTGCAAAACCACACACACACACGCAAACACACACATATACACAAATACATACACACACAAAACACATATACACAGACTGGGCCACAGCAACAATGTGGCAGGGGACGGCTAATAATAGTAGTAGTAGTAGCAGCAGAAGTAGTAGTAGTAGTAGTAATATACTAATACTAATAATTATTTATTTATTTGACCAGTCATATAACCATTTCAAAATACAACAAATCTAAATTCTTTAATAGATGTATAAAATTGATTCTTTTTTGCGTAACTGGCATTGCTTGTATACTGTATCAATTTCTAAGTGTATAAACTTGCATTCACTGCCCCCTGTTTGCATAAGTTCCTGAGAATGGAGATTGCTACACAATTAACAAAATCTCTGCGTACTGATCTCCCAAACCAGATAAAGTCAAACTTTTTGTTTACAGATGTGAATCAGATTATCCTTTTTATCACCAAGATAATAGAATCATAGATTTGGAAGAGATCTCATGGGTCATCCAGTCCAACCCTCTACCAAGAAGCAGGAAAATTGCATTCAAAGCACCTCCGACAGATGGCCATCCAGCCTCTGTTGAAAAGCCTCCAAAGAAGGACCCTCCACCACACTCCAAGGAAAAGAGTTCCACTGCTGAACAGCTCTCACAGTCAGGAAGTTCTTCCTAATGTTAAATGGAATCTCTTTTCTGTAGTTTGAAGCCATTGTTCCACGTCCTATTCTCCAGGGCAGCAGAAAACAAGCTTGCTCCCTCCTCCTTATGACTTCCTCTCACATATTTATACATGGCCATCATGTCTCCTCTTAGCCTTCTCTTCTTCAGGCTAAACATGCCCAGCTCTTTAATCCGTTCCTCATAGGGCTTGTTCTCCAGACCCTTGTTCATTTTAGTCACCCTCCTCTGGACACATTCCAGCTTGTCAACATGTTCCTTCAGTTGTGGTGCCCAGAAGATGAGCTTAAAACTTTTAACATGGCTAGAGGCTCGGAGGCTAAACGAACAGGAATACATTGATCTTCTGAATTCGCAGCCGGACCCCTGATTGTTTCATAATGGCACCCTTTGTTTTTTGGGTCTTGGGCCTTTGTCTCCATGGTACTGGACACTGTAGTTCATCAAAAGATCATGTGCATACCCACGTCACCACTTCCTTTTGTTTCACGCCCTACACGTGGGCAACTCTGCAATGGAATAGATTTTTAAACTGACCAATCATTTGCTGTTCTTTCCACCACAGGAATCTCCTACTTCTGGTTGTGACATCAGGGGAAACTTCAGCCAATCCCTGTGCTTATCCTGGCCAACCCCACTTTTCAGTCAATCGGGAGGGAGCAGGAAGTCAGAATAGCTTTCAGAACTGCATAGAATGTCTTGTGTTTTTCAATGAATTTGTGTTTGTATCTTTTGAAGTGTATAGCCTGTAATTACATCCTATTTGGCCAAATCGTAATGAACTTCTGTAGCTTATTCATTATGTTTATTCATATCATGATCTGATCACCATACTCAATATATCCCATATGCATGAGGGTATTGGGGTAATGATACAAAAGGTTTGCTAGGCTAGACCCTCTTTCACTCAGACTCAGCCCCCCGAAACTCAGCCCCCCCCGAAACCCCCCCCTGAAAAAAATTCAGCCCCCCCCCCGAAACGAAATCCTGGCTACGGGTCTGCTTCAAAGCAAACAATGCACAAGTATCTATAATAACATAGAACAAAAATGTATGTATGTAAATCTTAACAGACTCTCAAGAAAGTAATATACAACAATATATTTTACTCTTAAGTGATTGCTGGCAGCAGTTACAGTGTCCACAGCTAGTGTGACCCCTAGTGGTAGATTCCTGGGATGTATTAGGAGAGTTATATTCAGAGTGGATCATGAGGTCCCTTAAATTTCTGGATCTTTTGTGGGCAAATATAGGTTTGTCTTTGCATCCAGGAATGTCCTGTAGTAAATGCCAGTGTTTTAAAATAATCTTAGTGATTTTGGATGAATATTGTGTCAATGTCAAGGGCCATATTATACGGTTGTTATGTTTTCTAGGGCGTTCCTTAAGAGTAAAATATACTCTCATCCAACACTCAACATTAATGTCACATTACAACATTTGACAACATGTTCCAGTGACAATGTAGTGTACCTATTAGAATGCCCCTGCAAACTACTATATGTGGGAATAACCACTAGACCCCTCAAAATTAGGATAAATGAACATCGTTCACGCATAAGGAATGGGTCCACTGACTCTTCACTATATGTACATTTTAATGAAAAAGCACATACATAACATAGCTTTAAATTTTGCGCTTTGGAAAAAATATTACCCAGACCAAATGCGGATGTAAAAAAACTCCTTCTGCAAAGGGAATCCTTTTGGATCTTTAAACTACAAACACTGGTTCCTCTAGGACTAAATGACAAAATTGAGTACACTTGTTTCTTGTGAGTTATAATTCTATTTAAGAGACAGCCAAGCTAGGACTCATTGCTCGTTATAGAACTCCTACTACAACAGAGCCTGTGTTACTGAAGAGAATGTGAGTAGAGTAGCATGTTTCTTTATTGTCATTACAAAATGTTTTTCTAGCAATGTTATTTTGGGGTTTTCATGTATCTATTGTGTATGTTATTTCTACTCCTTATCTAGTGCACTAAACATAATATGATAACAGACTACACCCTGAGGAAGATAATTGTTCGAAACAAGGATAACATTCCGGAAGACCTTGTAGAGATTTTGTTGCCTAAGAAAGACTTTGTTGTCTAAGAAGAATTCCTTGAGACTGTCTTGCTAAAAGAAGAACTCTTTTGAAGACAAAGATAGAGACCTTTGAATTCCTTTACTGAAAGGATGGACTCTATTACCTTTAGTCTGTTACTTATTTCTCTATGTTAATGTGCTGATAACAGTTTTGTTTAATGCTATAAAGTGTTAATGTGCTGATAACAGTTTTGTTTAATGCTATAAAGTCTCAGACAAGTTATGTCAATAGAGAATATTGTTGTATATTACTTTCTTGAGAGTCTGTTAAGATTTACATACATACATTTTTGTTCTACGGGTCTGCTTCAACCTGAAGTGCATTTCCAAAAATATATCTCATTATCCCAGTCTTCCATTCTAAGTAGAGGATTATACATTTTTGTTCTACGGGTCTGCTTCAACCTGAAGTGCATTTCCAAAAATATATCTCATTATCCCAGTCTTCCATTCTAAGTAGAGGATTATACTTTGAAGATGGAATCACAGAAACACTGATTCAGCTGGATTCCACTGTTCTGCCAGAACAAGTGTTGACTTACTATTTAATATGATTGAAGAGATCTTGGGGGAAAGAGAATAGCTAATGTTCCCTTAGAGAAGGGTTTAGTCCCGGTGGACTTCAATGAAGTGGTTATTGCTTTGTTGAAAAAAACCCACTACTCTGGATAATACTAGTTAGTTCTTAATACTCCATTCTTATGTATGTTGCTTTTCTTTATGCAACTCCAAGGAAAACCGCATATTAAAAGAATTATATGCATATTCATTTTTAAAAGTATAGATTGTTTTTCTGTATGTTTAAAACTTTTAAATAGCAGCTCCTCACACCTCCATGTCAGGATCATTATACATAGAGAACATGGTTAACTCTTTACTCTGGTATTTGTGGTCCTGGGATTAAAAAAAATAAAGCCTCTCGAGCTCCTGCTTGCTTTTGCAAAAATGTCTATTGTTGTTGATGGGACTTCCCCTGTGATGCCAGAAACCTCCAGGAATGATTATGGGTGTGTGTTTCACTGTTGTTATATTATGTTTCTTGAATGATATATTGTGGTGGCTTTTAAATATTTATGAAAGGATATACTGCCATTGCTTTTTAATATTTATATGAAATGATATACTATGGTAGCTTTTTAATCCTTGCTGGAGGGCAATATTTTATAGAACTATTTGACTGTACACATAAGCAAACAATCTCCTTTCCCATTTACTTCTCACTCTTCTGTCTGTCTGTCTTCCTCATATACCTGTACACTTTAATAATAAAATTTATAAGCAAATACAACTAAATAATTAAACAGAAACAAAAAATATCTCAGAAATGGACTTTGTATCCAACCCCAGATTTCTGCCTGAAAAATCATCTGGAATCAGCCTCTGGTGTGGTAAAGCTCCAAAAATCAATGCCATTTTTTTTACACTTTTTTCATATTCTTATTCCATATATACTTTAGGTCACTTTGAACATTTTTCATTGTACAGGAAGGCAGGAAATAAATATTTTTCAAACATCTATGCAGATAAGGCCATATGCACAGTGCAGAATATGCTAGTGGGACATTATGGGTTTGATTCAGGTTTAGTTATTTATAAGGCACACCCAGCAAAATCATTGAGACCTGATCAAATCATTACTAATTTCAGCATTACTGGTTTCAGTGGATCTCGTCTAACTATGATCAGTTCTGAATCCAACTCTATTTGCATAGATCCCAAGGTGCCATTTACAAAGGAGTATCCTCCTAAATAATGCATTGTTATTTAGTTTAAATTAAAGGAATCTGTAGATATTCTAAGGATAGCATTCTGCTAATACTGTAGCTGAACAGAAAGCCAGGTCGGAGGAGTACCAATGAGCAAGGCAAATTCTAACATCAATTCTGCAGATTCTATGGTTTCCACCAGTGACACTATAATCTGGAATAATCCTGGGGATAGCTTTCAGGAACACGTGATCAAGTGCTGCCATGCTCAATAACCAGGATTAAGCTACCTAAAAATCTATTTATTTACTGCATTTCTATGCCACCTTTCTCTGCCCGAAGGCGACTCAAAGCGGCTTACACTGGCACAATTTATGCCTCCATGAACATAAACAAAATTAAAACAAAATTAAAAATATTTAACACACATTATAAAAATCCTGTAAAGAGCATTAAAAGCATAAAACACCAGTAACTTACTATTAGTTCATTTTCCAAAGACATTGTCAAGCCGTTCTATGTTCATTCTTTCCTGGGTTCCATATTCATCCATCACACTGCGTTTTCAAAGCCTTGTTCAAAAAGCCAGGTTTTAATTTTTTTCACAATGTCAGTAGGAAGGGGGGCAATCTAATATCCCCAGTGAGGCTAAACTTAAGTACTTATACTTAGTATAAGTATTTAGGTTTAACTGCTTACTTACAAAAAGAAGTGCATAGTCTCAGAAAGTGGTTGGATAGTGGTCAATACATGAGAAGAAACATGGATGCAATGATGGAAGAGGCAATGGCCTCAGTGTTTATTGTACTTTGGTTACCCACTGAGAGAATGGGGTGTTCATTAATCATTGCCGTGGATTTGAACATATTATACAGCATGCCTCAAATCTATGCAGTCAAGTCACTAAAATTAGCAGTTATGGACAGACATTTCTAAATTTCTTGAACACAGTGAGGATATGTTTTTTTCCTTGTTTCTTTATGCAGATGACACACGTGATTTTAAGTATGATGGAGGTTCAGGAGAGTGATTGCTGTTCTTTTGTCCTAGTTACATAACTGCATCTAAATGATGCATATGGGTGTCCATTCTTTCCACAACCCCTGTTTGACTGTGTGGTTATGCCTTGGTACTGTCGAACTGTGTTGTATTGATGAAGAAACCCAGCACAACAGTGGTGCAAAAAAGTTGGTATTTTTACCATTGAATTATATGGGTACCTTGAGACCTAATGTAAGATCTGTATCTGTTACCTGCCTTCTGTGTTACACTTGGATTCCTGTTTTGCCCTGCTTCTATTCCCACAGTTGCTTTTGGCTCTTCTCCCAATGAGGTCATGTAATGTATCAGCCTACCATAAGAATTTTTCAGCAAGAAACCAGAAAATAAGAGGGTATTTAACAGTCATACGAAAACATTAGAGAGAAACTGTTCTTAAAGTGCCAAAACGATTATCATTTTCCCCATGTTTCCTTCTTCAGGGATTTTTAACAATCATTAGCTGAGCTCATATTTAAAATGTTTTTGAAGTACATCAAAAATTAGAAGAACTCTCCCTGTTGTAACATAACTCATTATTTACAACCCTCTTATGAATATTTTGATAGGGATGTTCATCTTGAAACAAAACTCACATATTCTACTGAATATGCTGTAGATCTTGAGTGTATATTACATAGTTCTTTTAATTCAAGACAATGGTTGAGATCCTAGATCAGCTACTTAGTTAAGCATACTTAACTAAAATTACTGGACACGCCAGCAGCAGCCACTGCAAGTGATGGAGATGTGTTTGCCTGTCAATTGGTGTGTGTGTGTGTGTGAGTGATATACTCATGTTTCCACTGGCTGCCTCCAGCAATTTCCAGTATGACAATCAGAAACAGGAATACTGTTCCCATTCCTCCTTGCCCCAGAAATAGCCAAGATGATGGAAATGTCAGTATGCTATGTTCTGGTCAATAGAAGAAAAGACCTCCGCTTAATGTGACTGCTGCTATGTATAGTAGGCTTGGAAGATCTTTACAATTGTGACAGTAGTGCCATGATCAAGCATATATAGAGGCCACGAACATACATCCATAAAGTGATAATGAATTCCAGTCCATATTTTAAAAATTATTAGCAGTGCTTATCTAAATTCAGCTTGACATATTGTACCCATCTTACTACCTCATCACACTACAGAACAAATCCACTATAAATCCGGTTGCTGCCTCCTGCAGAATTCTGGAGTTTGTATGTTAAGGGAAGAGTCTTTAACAGCCTTCCTAAATGAAAAACTCCAGAATACTGCAGGAAGCAGCAAATGTATTTAAAGTGGGTTCATTCTCTAGTGTGATTATGAAGTAGTTATTATCTTATTGCACTTTTAATAATAATGATGATGATGATGATGATGATGATGATGATGATAATAATAATAATAATAAACTTTATTTGTACCCCGTTCCATCTCTCCAATGGGGACTCGGTGCAGCTTACATGAGACCAATCCCAAAACAACAATTACATGAAATAAAACAAAACTGAAAATGCAAATAATAAACAATAATAACGCAATTACATAAAACAAAAGACAACATAGCAATATAAAATTACAATAAACACAATAAACACAATTACGGTAACATGGGTGAGCTACATGTAATGGATAAAAGAAAATTGGGTAGAAATAGATTAAAAACTCAGGTGAGATAAACACGAGATAAACAAGGACAGATTATTTACGGAGGAGAGCTCATTTTAGTGGAGGTCGTGGAGCAAAACTTTCCTATGGGGGAAATGCACTCCAATAACAAAAACCATTAAACTAAACACTAGTATGAGGATGTAGATCTACTCATCAAATGCGCAGCAGAAGAGCCAGGTTTTGAGATTCTTTTTAAAGGTTTCTAGGGTAGGGGCTTTCCTAATCTCTCCAGGGAGTGAGTTCCAGAGTTGGGGAGCCACAGAGGAAAAGGCTCTCTCCCTTGTACTCGCCAAGTGAGTCTGGGAGACTGGTGTGGGCGAAAGAAGGGTTTCCCCAGAAGAACGGAGGGCCCGAGATGGTTCATGGAGAGAGATACGGTCACGAAGATAGGCAGGTCCCAAACCGTTTAGGGCTTTTGCATTTTAATATGTATTTATTTATTTATTTGGCGTGCTTCTATCCCACCCTTCTCAACCCCCTAGGGGGGACTCAGGGTGGCTTACAAAAGGCACAATTCGATGCCCAACAATTCACAGAAAGCCCTGTCCCTTGTTCCCACCAGTCTGACTTGTGATAAAGGTGGGCCTCCCCAGAAGATCTTAAACTCCAAGGTGGGATGTAGAAGGAGTTCCGTTCGGACAGGTATGCTGGGCCGGAGCAGTAAAGGCATTGTTTTTCTTTTCTCTCATCATTGGAGTTTCCAGATCTTAAGGTCTGATTCTCTTAGGGTCTGAATGAATTTTAGGACAAGTGTTTCTCTGTGAAAAGTGTGTGTGTTCATAACTTAAGTTTTGAATGGCATATTCTATAAAAATGTGGTTTTTAATCACCCTTATAATGCCACCAAGATTGAGTCCCTATGACATCACAAGAGATTGTCTCCATGTCTCAAATTTTGGTCCTACTTTTTCTGGGCCTGTGATACTCCTGACCTGAGGATCCTGTTCATCCTGCCTTTAAACATTAAACACTAAGTCAACAGACTCTCTTGCCCTAAGTCAAAAGGAAACAGCAGCACCAGCAACAACAAAAAAGGTGTTCCATTCAAGCACAATGTCATTTATGTTGCATACTAGAGGTCTAGTAATGCAAACATTCTGGGAGGTGCACAATATGCAAAGGATATGTTTTCATGGTGCCATGTAAATATTGCAAACAAACATAAATGTGTTGTTGAAAGCTTTCATGTCCGGAATCATTCAGTTGCTGTGAGTTTTCCAGACTGTATGGCCATGTTCTAGAAACATTATCTCCTGATGTTTCATCCACATCTATGGCAGGCATCCTCAGAGGTTGTTGGAAACTACACAAGTGGGGTTTATAAACATAAATAAATTAATGTTTCCAAAAAGCATAGTGTCAATAGTATAAACCTTTTGAACACAGAAAAAAATACTCAGAAAGTCTAGATAAAAAATGTTAGATTTCTGTGTTGTTTCATTGTTTTACATATCAGTGTTTGGGCGCTTTTTGCCATTTTTTCTTTCCAAGTATGATCTCACAAGCTTGGTGGGTTGGCTTCCCATGATGGAGGAGGAAGAGGAGGTGGAGTAGTAGCAGCAGCAGCCAAATATTACTTGTCTTGTTGCTTTGGATATATCTTAGGAATAAAGAGTTCATCCTTTCTTCAGATTTGAAAACAGCACCCAAAATACAATGTGATTAAAGTTAATTGAGCCACTAGGATTAAAAGCTTTAAATATGATTAAAATATGACATGAATTTTCCATAAACTAAATATCAGAATTAATCACATATGAAATTAAAAGTACTTTGTATTATTCATTTAAAAACTCTCTTTGCTTTTTTGCCACCAACAAACCAAAATGTCAATGAAGAAAACTCACACATCTCAGAGTGAATGGGGAAGAAAAGACTTCAAACACTGCCAGAATAATGGCAAGTCTTTGTGACATTTCAATATATCTACAAGCACAAAACACTACAATTATGTAGACTGACCTTGTCATTCTAACCTCCCTTAATGGAATGCAAAAACAATCTCAAATTGTGATTTGAAGTATGGGTGCATTTGACGTTCCCAGAGACATTATCCTTCACCCTTTACTCCCGTCTTTGCTAACATTGTAAAATTAAGCACAGTATTTTTGTAGTTTATTTACGTGATGCTCTTCTGCAAACAAGGAATATACAAATTGTTTATCCTGTATTTATTTTTTGTTCTTATTGCACCTCAAAGGCATGATTCAAATAAAAATTCAGCTCATTTAACTCCTATTTCAGTGGATGTACTGAGCACCATCTAAAACCTGGTAGGGCAGAATCGGGCGACTATGGAAGGTCCAAGAGCCAATCCTCAGTCCTTAAGTCTCAGCAGGGATGGACAAGCAGTCAAAAACTGCCTCACTCTAAAAGAGTTCAGAACTATCTGAAAAACCACTTTTTTGTTTTGAAAAACAAAAATTAAACCAGATGGGGAACCTGAAACATTTCAACAGGTGAATTTCCATTTACTTGTCAGCATTTTTCCATAACGCTTGATTGAAAACCTTGGGTATAGCATACTGTAGGAATGAGTTGTTAATTTTTATTGAGTGAACCAGATGTAGCTTGCCTACTCAAATGACTTTTGCATACAAGTATTTAAATGATAGGAAGATGACTTTTAAAAGTCTTCTTTTTAGCTTCATCAACTTTTTGTTAGATTACTTCTATTGCCTTTGGAATAGTGTTTGAAAACTTCTATCGCCTTTGGAATATGTGCTTGAAAATGAAAGACATACTATGCTTTGCATCCATTATGGACAAAATGAATGACATCATGCTTATAAAAATGTATACAATTTATCTTTTTTATAGACTGACTTTCAGAGAAATCTAATTATTTTTGATTGTATATTACCAAACTAGACATATTGAATTTATCAGGGGGAATGTTTCTTTAGTGACCAATTTTAGTAAAGCTGATCTATTGTGCAATTCAGGACTTTTCTAAAAGTTTGAATTCTTATCTTGGTTTTTCAGTGTGTTTACTAACTTTTGAACATTATTGCTACAGACACAGAGAGAAATGCTGTATGTTATATTGAATCCTCCTTCTTATGAAATATATTGAAAATAAAATGCAGAGACAGAGGCATGTGTGCATATACACACATATACACACACACTGTACATTACCTTTTTGCTTCCTCTGGTTGACTTTAAAAAATCACCAAAAAGAACCAATAATGGGATATTTGCCATTCACACATAATTACCCCTTTCTGTCAGCTTCAAAAGGAGAACAAAATTGGTTTCCTTAAAATAAGGATAAAAGCAACCATTGTACTGGAAAATGCATGGCTTGAATTTGTTTTGTAGAGGTGGCACTTTTACTTTACTGAGTCCTTAGTTAGCACTATACAAGCACTTATCCAAAAAGAGAATGTGAAACAAAATGGAAAAGGCACCCAGCAACATCAGATAAGCTATCCCAACTGTATTGTCTGCCCATCCTCAACATGGGGAAGGTTAAGGAGTCACAGACCATACCTTTTTTGGCTATAGCAAGTCAGGACATCTGAGCTTCTCCTCTCAACAGCTATTTTTTGCATTGGATCCAGCCATGTTGTCCACACTGTATCCGAAGTTTGGGGATGCTCCAGAGTTTCGTCCAAATTCCAGGGTATTCTCCAACTTTCCTTAGCATTATGATAAAACATTTTAACCTATGATAAAGACAGAAGTCTCTGGATATTGCATAGAAATGTAAGAGTGAGTTATCATTCACTGCGAGAAAGTGTTTTGAAGGCTATTTGTTAATTGGAACTTAGAATAATAGAGTTAGAAGAGACCACATGGGCCACCTCGTCTAACTCCCTACCATGCATGAAAAGCACAATAAAAGTATACCTGACAGATGGCCATCCAGCCTCTGTTTAAAAGTTTCCAAGGAAGGAACTTCCACCACACCCTGAGGCAGAGAATTTCACCATTGAACAGCTCATATGGTCAGTAAGTTCTTCCTAATATTCAGGTGGAATCTCATCTCCTGTAATTTGAACCCATTGCTCCTGGTCCTAGTTTCAAGGGTAGCAGAAAATTAGTCTGCTCCCTCATCTTTGTGACACCTTTTCACATATTTATACATGGCTATCATGTCTCCTCTTAACCTTCCCTTCTGCAGGCTAAAATACCCAGTTTTTTAAGATGCTCTTCATGGGGCATGGTCTCCAAGCCTTTGATAATTTAGTCACCCTTCTCTGGACATGCTCCAGCTTGTCAATATCTCTTTTGAATTGTGGTGCCCAGAACTGGGCACAGTATTCCAGATGAGGTCTAACCAAAGCAGAATACAAAAGCACCATGACTTCCCTCAATCTAGACACTATACTCCTATTGATGCAGGTGAAAATCCCATTAGCTCTTTCAGCTGCTGCATCACCCTGTTGGCTCATGTTCAACTTGTTTTCCATGAAGACTCCAAGATCTTCCTCACATTGATTTTTGTCAAGCCAGACATCACCCATGCTGTATCTTTGCATTTCATTTTTTCTGCCTAAGTTGTTCAACTTGTAGTTGCTTTATGCAGAAAACTGCATATTTTTTTTGTTCAAGAAATAGCATTTCATGCATGGAAATAATATTTCCATGCAGAAATATTAATTTTCTTTGCAGAAAATGCTGTTTTCTGTGCAAAATCACAATGGCATGAATTCTGTGAATAAGCCCCATACAATAAAGTCTGTAATTCTTCTTGTCAATACCTAATAAAAAACCATTTTGATTACTTTTCAAATATTTTCAACTACTCTTTCTATCCTTATCTGGAGATGGAACTGTGCGTACAGAACATGAACTGCAATGAAGGTCTGTTTCAACTAGAGCTTCTTTGGATTACTGGCAGAGTGATCAATAAGAGTCATCTATCCATATTTTGACTTCTGCCATGTGCTCAGTGTGCAACTACCTTCAAAGAGCATCCAGAAACATAGTGTAAAATGGGGCAGTATGGTTGCTAACTGGTACTAGGTTTGCATTATTATTATTATACTGAAAGACAATGACTGCCTTTTATTTTCTGGGCTTAAACTGAGGTGTTGGCTTTACATTTTAAAGCCCTAAATAGCTTAAAGCTTTGGTTATCTAAGGAACCACCTGTCTCATTATGCCATTCGTAGAGGAAACTCTCATGTAGGATTTGCTTGGTGAACATCAAGGACAAAGCTGTCTCTCCCCAAGAGTAGAATGAACTCCATTCAGCATTACTATCAGTTCAAAACCCCAGTGTTTCTAGAAAGCTATTAAAATACATCATTTCACATTGGTGTTATGAATGCTTTTATTGGCTTGACAAGTAGCTATGAAAGAAAAGGAACGTCTTAGGGAAAAATGGTAAGAATCCCTATTCAGCTTCAGAAACATGACACAAGGAGTCTAACCCATCATGTCAAGGGCTAAGCTTTCAAAGCCTTCTGTCTGGATAGGCAAATCTGTCAATTTTGTTTTTCCCCATATTTCATCATGGTAAATAGCTGCAAATTATATTACTCTATTTCAATTAGCCTAATCCATTTCAGAAGACTTCTAACAAAGTGGAAACTGTCACAACTTGAAGGAGTGAATTTCATAAAATTACAGGACTGCGATTGCAGCTGTGGGAAATATGAATTTACAGATAGTATCAGAACTGTACTATTAATTAGCCTCCTATAAAGATTGCTTTGAGGGGGGGAAACACCCTGTTTTCATGAATACAAATGTAGTTGCCCTTGTGCTCTCCTTTATCTATGATTTCGGTTGTTTCTTGTAGTCATTATTTTGTTGTTTACTCTTATGATTGTTTTGTTGTTAGCTTACTTTCTAATGAAAAAACAATAAGCAGTAGAGATAAGAAATAGGTTAGAGGAGTCTCTAATACCAGTGATGACAATATGAAAGGGGAGTGAACAGTGACAATGAGAAGTCTTGTTTTCCTTCATTCTTCAGTTTACTCCAGTATTGCAAACAAGGTATTAGAAGAAAAGGTAATTTGAATGTAGTATGGGATAATGTAGTATGCCCTTAGCCCCAAGACTAATGAGAAAACAAGAGAGAAAATTCACAATGCTGTCACATAATTTCAAATTTAAAGTGGTGGTCTGTAGACCCAAACCAGTCCCTGAGCAAAGTGCTACTGCACTCTGGAAAATGCTACCAAATGGGCACAAATATAGTACCAGTCCCTGGGACACAGGATAAAAACATTACTGGTCCCCCATATCAGATAGTCTAAGAAAGAGGCAGGCAGAAAGCAGAGACCTTTTAACAGGCATGTCCTCAGATCATGCAATTGCTGATTTTTCTGGTGAGAAAAAGAAGAAAAATACTTGGAAGGACATCATGGACATATATAGTGGGCTACTAAGATTTAATTTGCACCATTGCTTTTTCACAGGTCAAATAACTTCTGAAGGAATTTAGTTGTATATTTCCAATGGCTAGAATCTTGGTGGTTGAAAGTATCTGAACATTTTTGTTTAATGCAGTTGGTGTATTCAGTTCACAGTTACACAGATCGGGTTAGGTTTCTGGTGACTTGGCACATGGATTCATACTGTGTGTTGTGGGAGGGTGCAAATTGGGGCATATATATATTTATTTATTTACTTTGCTTGTATACCGCAGTTTCTCAGCCCATAGGCGACTCAACGCGGTTCACAACAAGAGCAAAAAGTCAATCCAACAACATACAAAATTTAAAAACCATTAACAACATAATATACATGGCAATAACACATCAATACCAACACATTAACAAATTGTGATCCAATTCGTCATCCATAATTCCGTTCCTATATATATGCATTTTGTGTTCTGATTAAGTAAGGTGGTATTGCTTAAGATTGTAAAGTGCACTCTGGGCCCATCTACATGAGCCAAATGGGTTGGGTTGGGGATGAATAGACTCTATGGTATACACACAACACATGGAGTCAATTCTCCTCAATGTGGGGGAAATCAACTTAACATGGGATTGTCCTGATTTAAGAAAAATCACTGGATGCTACAGAATTCCCCTGAAGCTCTGCAGATCATCCATATTTTGTCTAGTGTAAACAGTTCACATTCCACTTTCCCTGGGCTTAGGCAGCTTGGGAACAGGGGACAGCACTTACCTTTCCCCATTTTTCTGATCTTTACATTAAGCACTAGACATAAAACTGGCAGTAGCCACTGCTTGGTGCTTGTAGTGATGATTACCAGAGCAGCAATATAACCGAAGAAGGGAAGGGGGAGGAAGATAAGGTTGACATAAAGATAAATGCATTAGCCTTCTGAAAGAGCAGCTTAGATTGCTATCAAGATTACTACCCTTTTGTATATCTTCTTGGAACTGGGCACCTAAATCAATCAAGGAATCATTGGCATCCCCATGTTGTCATCCTGTTCAGTTTTATACTTTCCATGGAGTCATCTCTGCAATGGACTGGACTAATATCCGGCTGTTCTTCTTCCGTCCATGGTGATCCCCTCCTCTTGTGAGAGAAACCCCCAGCCAATCTCTGCATGATCCTAGCTGGCCTGTTTCTCAGCCAATCACAAGGAGGCGTGAGAATACTGAATAGCTAACCAAAGTATATACAATGTCTTGTATTTTACAGTGAAGGTATGCTTGTACAGTTTGAACAGTGACTTGGTACTTTAATCTCTTCTGGACAAACTGTAACAAATGTCTGTAGTTTGCCTTCAATCAGAATGATTTATTCTCTGTCCTGGCTGATTTGGTTTAGCAGAAGCTCACTGGACACAAACCATGGTCCTAGCTAAATTCAAGTGGCACTCAGAATAGTAACATTCCACGTTTTAAGAAAGAAGAAAGGCTAACATGAAGAAAGTTAAGTTTAATTGTCCATATGTCAAAATTCTATTTAAAATGTAGCTATTAGGGTTTTGTTTTTTTTTAAAAAAAAGAAAAGCCTTTATTAGGACTAATCACTATGCATCAAAAGTGTGCTAGTTTCAGCTTATACAGAAAACATATAGAACTGTGTGACTGAAGTCTTATTCTCTTTGTCATTTATGCTGAATCAGCAAAAGACTGGGAGTAAGACAATATGATAATGCATACATTGTCTGTGGCCTTTCATGATGTAACCCTCCTCTCTGTTTGCATATTAAAATAAGTTAGTTATAAATATCTGTATAGGTTTTAAGTACAAAGGAGAGTATGAGTGCAGTAAGCAGGGACATACTTGGAATTGAAAGTGAAACTTCTCATCAGATGGATATTATCCCAATCATTTGAACTAAAAGTAGAATTTCAATACAGCAGAAACAGTAAAAAATCCATAATATCTTGGCTATAGTGTAGCCAAGATAGAAAATGAATTCAGAATATAAAAACCAAAAGGAATAGTTTCATGCTAATCACACACATTCCACCTCTGAAAGAATTCTACAGTTCTTTCATTATAGCTTTTCTGAAAAGATCTGCTCAACAATTAAGCCAAATTATATGTGTCATTAAACCAATGACAGAGGTCCCTCTTGAGACCCATTTCTGTCACGATATTGCAAAATGTGGCACATTGACATTTGCACTCAGGAGAGCAATGAATATAGAAGAAATATCCAGAAGAATTTTTTTCACAATGAGCAGAATAAATGGAAATATGTTTATGTACCATATTTTCATTTTCTTAAAACATTCACAATACCCAAGGAATTAAAATGCACTAATGTACTGTCTGTACAAAAGCAAGAATGGAAAAATAATCTCTCAAAGTGTTTATCAAATGCAGTAAATGGGTGACACACTCATAAATAAATGAGAGAAGTAAAGCATATCCTAGCAAGGGAATTCAAGATATTACAGAGAAAGATGTTTTTATAGGTTGCAATATAAGAACAAGATATTTCTAGAAATTGCTTTTAAAATGTGATGGTAATAAAATTATATTTTCTAACAGAAATGTACCATTATCAAACACATTTATAGGCAGCTGATAGGAGAATGTATTCTAGGAGAAACTATGAACTAGAGTATGGCCTCTGTCCACGGGGAATACATTTCTGAACATACTATTGAAATAGGAAAACATGGATAATAGTACAACTGATAGCAGTGGTTTTCAACCTTCCTAATGCCATAACCCCTTAATATAGTTCCTCATGTTGTGGTGACCCCCAACCATGAAATTATTTTCATTGCTACTTCATAACTATAATTTTGCTATTATTATGAATTCAGTGTAAATATCTTATATGCAGGATGTATTTTCATTGTTACAAATTGAATATAATGTGGCTTCAAACCAAACCTGGCTTTTGGAAATCTTAGGCCAGCTTTAGTCTAAATCAGAGGTTCTCAACCATCAGAATTTTCTTGTCCAGATTGTGTTGTCGCCATTGCCTTCCTCTGAGGCTGAGAAAGAAAGATAGGGGAGAAGGGGGAAGGAGGAGATAAAGAGGGGAAAAGAGAAAGTAAAGGGAGAGAGAAGGATAGGTGACATAAGAGGGAGAGAGAGAAGGAAGGAGAGAAATTCACAAGAGAAAGAGAAAAAAGAGAGGAAGGAGAGAGAGATATAGAAAAGGAGAAGGAGAGAGAAAGAAAGTGACAAGGGTGAAAAAGGAGGGGAGGGAGAGAGAAGGAGTACTGAGGGAAGATAGAAAAAAGGGAAAGAGAGAAGAAGAGGGGGAAAGGGAGGGTGGCAGAAAGAGAAAAGGGGACAGATAGACAGAAAGGAGCCAAAACTAGACAGGAGGGTGGTGCAGGGGTGTCTGATTCCTGCTCAATGGTGAGAAGAGGTGCTGCCTTAGGACCCTGTGCCACCACCCCTTTCTCCTTCTCCTTTAGTGGTGGTGCTGCGGGTGGGGGGGGGGGAGCTGGAGAAGTGGAGCATGGACCAGCTGCAGCTATGGAAGAAGAAGCCGGTAGAGCTGCAGACGGAGAGACTGAGCCTGCTGGGTGCAGCTCTCTCCAGCCCCTTGCTGCCCTTCAGCAAGAACAGGCTCAGCCTGCAGCTCCACCTGCTTCTTCTTCCACAGCTGTAGCAGGCTGGCATTCTGCTTCTCCAGCTCCTCTGCCTGCAGCACCACCACTGAAGGAAGAGAAAAAGAAACTGCTGACCTATAGAGAAAGAACCTTTGCTGGAAATGACAATGGAGTGTCCCACTATAGGACATAGACAATATCTAGACGTATTCTCTCGAGGAATGTCTTATTTCTTCCATTGGTCTTTATGGTAACTTCTAGTGGATGCATATTATATAATCACCTGGAGGACCTGTTAAATTCCTGGATAGGCATCCTTTCTATGAATTTGCTAGGCTCTCCAGCAAAACTCTGTGGTAACTTTGGTTAGAAGCATACCATAAAATTGCTTGGGGGACTTAGAAAATTACTGGAAATGGCATATTTTGTCAGATGTGGGTAAAGTGAAAACATGGCTATTGGTCCCACAGTTACAACATTCATACTGTATGTAGGTAGAGCTAATGAATAAGAAATAGCTATCTATTGGATTTTTTTTGTCATGTCAGGAGCGACCTGAGAAACTGTAAGTCACTCCTGTTGCGAGAAAATTGGCCTTCTGCAAGGGCGTTGCCCAGAGGATGCCTGGATGATCTGATCTGATGACATCAGATCTATTGGATGTGGCACTACAAGAGAATGGCAGAGATTATTGCAACTACCACTGTCTTTGTTATTTTCACTCAGTTCATGATGATTTGACAGGTGTCTGCTTGCTTCCATGTCAGTAGAGCAGTGGTTCTCAACTTGGGGTCCCCAGATGTTTTTGGCCTCCAACTCCCAGAAATCCTAACAGTTGGTAAACTGGCTGGGATTTCTGGGAGTTGTAGGCCAAAACACCTGGGGACCCACAGGTTGAGAACCACTGCAGTAGAGTGATACTCTAGGACAGTGGTTCTCAACCTGTGGGTCCCCAGGTGTTTTGGCCTACAACTCCCAGAAATCCCAGCCAGTTTACTAGTTGTTAGGATTTCTGGGAGTTGAAGGCCAAAACATCTGGGGACCCACAGGTTGAGAACCACTGCTCTAGGACTTAGAGGAACTTTAAAGGTCTACAAGATGTTCAGTTGTAGACACCCCCACCCCAATAAGCTAGAAATGTGTGAAGGAAGGTGATGAAGAAGCTTGGAACCTAAACCTTATGTGGAATGGTTTAGGGAACTGGTATTGATATATGGAAGATGGAACAGGGTTGTTTCATGATGTACCACAGACTAGGCCACAAGTCAATGGATTCAAATTACAAGAAAAGAGATTTCACCTAAGCACTAAGAGTTTTTTGACACAAAAATAGAAAGCCTTGAAAGGCAGTCTCTCTCTCTCTCTCTCTCTCTCTCTCTCTCTGTGAATACACCATGAAACACTCCTCATGTTATACTCCATTCAGGGAGTGGCTCAAGCTTAATTGTCCAGGTGTTCTTCCTCAACACGCACCCATACAGGCAATGATCCTTGTAAAAACTTAGTATACATATGTACATTCTGTAATAATGTTTACAGGAAATAAATATTAACAATATGATTAGTCTCCAAAATGACTCTCTTTGTTTTGTATTGTCAAAGGCTTTCATGGCCGGAATCACTGGGTTGTTGTAGGTTTTTTTGGGCTGTATGGCCATGGTCTAGAGGCATTCTCTCCTGACGTTTCGCCTGCATCTATGAAAAGCATCCTCAGAGGTAGTGAGGTCTGTTGGAACTAGGAAAATGGGTTTATATATCTGTGGAATGACCAGGGTGGGACAAAGACTCTTGTCTGCTGGAGCTAGGTGTGAATGTTTCAACTGACCACCTTGATTGGCATACAATGGGCTGACTGTGCCTGAAGCAAACTTTTGTTGAGAGGTAATTATATGTCCCTGCCTGCTTCCTCTCTGTTGTTGTGCTGTTGCAATTTTAGAGTTTTTTAATACTGGTAGCCAGATTTTGTTCATTTTCATGGTTTCCTTCCTTTCTGTTGAAATTGTCCACATGCTTGTGGATTTCAATGGCTTCTCTGTGTAGTCTGACATGGTGGTTGTTGGTGTGGTCCAGCATTTCTGTGTTCTCAAATAAAATGCTGTGTCCAGGTTGGTTCATCAGGTGCTCTGCTATGGCTGATTTCTCTGGTTGAAGAAGTCAACCTGACAAAAGTGTGCCAATTATCTACTATAAAATATCTAATCCTTAAAAGTTATGGAGCTCCTGCTGAACAGGACACGTGTTATGCACTAAACTCTTTTTCCCTCTCACCTCTTTCTGAGAAAGCTGGTATGTTTAAGCCATTTACACAAAATCAGAATTTATCACTAGTCATTAGCATCCCCTGCTGCCAAATGCCTTCTGGTGAAAAAACATAGGAGTATGAAGTATGACGTGCTCCAGACATTGGAGCTTGGAGAATGAATGAACCAACTCAAGCGTGGAGTTAGCTGAAACCTCACAGCCAATATCACTCAAGATCTTGGCCTCAGATCTCAGAATCCATTTGATTTGATTTGAGTTTTGGCTTCTGGTGCCACGAGTGCCAGTGTATGAATTGCTTTGAGCGTGGCCAGATGGACAACTCTCTATGTTTAGCAGGCTCTATGGGCCAGTCCATTTGGTTTCTCATTGCTCAATTACTCAGCACTTGAAGGCTCTCAATTGAACATACACACTGAAATGCACTGTGGTTGAAATGATATAAATATTTTCTCTCTGTTGAAATATTTGTCTCTTTACAAAGACATAAAGTTCCCTGCGGTTATCTAACATGGATTGCCACTGGCATCAGACTTGTTAGGTAAAATGCATCCAGAAAAAATAATAAGTACACTGTGACAGTGCTAGCACTGTTATGTGACAGCAGATGTGTACGTGAAAACTCCAAATCCAAACTCTGGCTTTGTAATATTAATTTATTAAATGTATACCCTGCGTGCTCACTGACAGAATGATCTCCTGGATAACTCACAGCACATTGCAATACAAAATAACTGTTATTTTCTTTTTCTCTCTCAGACAATACATTTAAATAAATTTTCTGTGAGTTTTAACCCAAAACGTGAAGGGAGCTATCCAAGGTGCTCAAACTAAGGTGAATTACCTTCACTCACTTCTTTAGAATTTAGATCAGTAGTTCTCAACCTGTGGGCCCCCTGGTGTTTTGGTCTGCAACTCCCAGAAATCCCACCCAGTTTACCAGCTGTTAGGATTTATGGGAATTGAAGACCATCTGGGGACCCATAGGTTGAGAACAAATGATGTAGACTAGAGTTCAGGTTGAATACACTGTCCAAATAATATTGAAGTCATTAGTTGGCCTTCAGCTCTGTCTGACAGTTGATGCTGTCAGATACAAAACAAGCTCCCAATAGCAACTCTTTCACTACCTGATGAAAGAAACAGAGGTTGTTTCTTCCCACACAGACTGATTTCTTTATTGTGGGAGATGGGAATGGACAATTTTTATAAAATGGGAGGGATTAAACCTATTCTGCTGATATTTGAAGCCTGATGATCATTTTATTTTGCAAAGAGTCTGAACTTGGGCCTTAAAAGGGACTTTGATTTCAAGTTTATTTTTATGGCATGAGCTTTAAATCAGGGATGGAAATCTTTAATCTTCTTGTATTTTGGATTATAACATCTATAATCATGGGGCCACTGGGGGACAAAGTCCAAAATATCTGAAGGTCTAATGGTCTTACCCACCCCCCCCCCCTTTAAAGAGATAGAATTTAACTTGCCCTGAACACTTAATCATAGAATCATAGAGTTGGAAGAGGCCTCATGGGCCATCCAGTCCAACCCCCTGCCAAGAAGCAGAAAAATTGCATTCAAATCACCCCCGACAGATGGCCATCTAGCCTCTGTTTAAAAGCTTCCAAAGAAGGAGCCTCCACTACACTCTGGGGAAGAGAGTTCCACTGCTGAATGGCTCTCACAGTCAGGAAGTTCTTCCTAATGTTCAGATGGAATCTCCTTTCTTGTAGTTTGAAGCCATTGTTCCACGTCCTAGTCTCCAGGGAAGCAGAAAACAAGCTTGCTCCCTCCTCCCTAAGACTTCCTCTCACATATTTATACATGGCTATCATGTCTCCTCTCAGCCTTCTCTTCTTCAGGCTAAACATGCCCAGCTCTTTAAGCCGCTCCTCATAGGGCTTGTTCTCCAGACCCTTGATCCTTTTCGTCGCCCTCCTCTGGACACATTCCAGCTTGTCAATATCTCTCAATATCAATATCTTCTGCAAACCATCTTATGAAAAGTACAAATGGCCACAACTGGACTTTTCCACTCTTGTCAAGTGTATCAAGCTAAATGGCACCATTTTCCACTTTCCGTGAGTACTTTAAATAATGAAACATGAAAGTGGCTGTTCAGAATACCCTGACAAAGAACCCAAGCACTGATAAATGTAGAGACATTACTATTACCCTAGCACTGCTGCAGTAATTCCAGTTTTATTTTTTATTTTTTTGAAATCTCACACTTTAGCAAGCTTTATGTGATCAGTGTATTGTAGACAATATACAGTATTTCTTGCCAAGGAACATTGATGCTATGAAGTAAGCTACAATATTATCAAATGATATTTGCTGGACACATTAGATAAAAGGTAGCAAAGAGGCAATTTGTCATTTAATGTAATTTCTACCACAGAAAGAGAAACAGCTCTGCATTGTCAAATGTGATCATTCAGGAGATTTTCAGCTGTTTGATGTGAACTTTGTTAAATCAATATTTTATACACGCAAAAGAAAAGCATGCTTGAAGGGCTCTTTTTTTTCTTTTTTTAGTTATCAGAATGAAAAAGGCAGGATGTCTTTTCTCCCATTGGGAATTCTTCAATTAATCAACTGCAGCGTTTGTCTTTTGGTTGACAGTGTCTTCTCTCTTGCATTGACATACAGAGCTCAGCATTATCAGGCCTTTAATACTTCAACAATTTAGTGTCTGTCTCTGTTGTGTCAATAACATTGTTTCCATTAAACTCACCAGTAACTGGATGATGACAAATCAAGCCCAGGGCAATCCCTTTTTCACTCTCCCAGATCTTTCTGCTGCCTTCACTAACCTATAATTCATATTGCTGTCACACGTTTTTGCTGCATTCATTTTCTCTCTTTCTTCTTTTAGGATCAGAAGATAGTAATGACATTATCCAGGGAAATCTTTGTTCTTTCAGCCTTTGATAATGCATAGAAATTCAAATCCCCTCCACCCGCTCCACCCCCAGCCCCAGCTCCTGGCTCATCTTTACAATTCTATCTTTCACTATGACCTGACTCATTGTCATGGTTTCAATTGTCTAGTCATCACTGATCCTTTGCCATTTCATATCAGCTAAGGGCATAATAATTTTCCTTTCCTCTTGTTTGTTGTGCAACTTGAGCAGTGAAACAGTACAGCTTTGATAGACTCACTCATTTCTTTTCTTTTGTAATCAATTCTGAAAATCAGTGGTGAATTTGAATTATAACTTTCTTCTGAATCCCTGTGTGCTGACTTGCAAGCTGACATTAAACTTTCATTCTGAGGTAAGATAGTCAAATCCTCAAATCAGAATCTGCAATATGAAATGTGGTTATCCCGCAAAATACTGTGTTGTCCATGGCTGATTGTAAGACACCTAAGAGAACTGGGAATTTAATGAAATATTACAAGGAGTATTTTTTTTAAGTAAGGTCCATTTGAACATAAGTACACAACTAAAGTTTATTTCCAAAAAGTAAAATTATTTTCAGAAAGTACATACTTCACTCTATTTTTTGACATAGTTGCCAAGTTTGTTCAAACACTTATCATACCTCTGAACCAATTTTAAAATACCTTCTTCATAAAAACTTGCCGCCACCAAAAGCCACCAAATCGTCTGTAATCAAAGAAAGGCGACTGGAGCGGTCCTCATCATGGACGTTGTCACAACCATCTTTGAATTGTCGTACCCACTTACACACTTTGCTTTCACTCATAACAGTATCACCGTACACTTCACAAATCTGTCAATGAATTTCTGCAGCAGGCAGGTTCCTTGCTGACAAAAACCATATCACTGAGCGAACCTCACATGCGGAGGGTGAGTTGATAGTCTTAAACATTTTTAAAGCACAGAATGGAACCGTACAGGTTAGCTACAGAGCAGAAACTGAACACAGTTGTTCCCAAGGCATGCCGGTACACGACGCACGCGTTCGTTGAGGTATGCGTGCGAACTACTAGTGTCTACAACAAAACGGACCTTACTTAAAAAATACCCCTCGTACATTAAACCATTAGGTCAAACCATTTGGACTATTTCACTTGCCAACATTCTGCAACAAGTGAAAATTTTAGAACTTCACATATTTGGCCCAACTTTTGTCCAACAAAAATATTTTAGTATATTATATTGATGAGTGATTTCAGCTCCCCAAGAACCACAGGTTCGGAGGCTCAGCATGTTAAGCTCCCAAATGACCAAATAAGACACAGATGTGATGAAAAGGAAAGAACAAAGGTTTTTATTCACCTTGGCAAAGAATGGCTATCAGCAGAGTCTGCATTCCAAACACTGATATTTAGCACAACTGCAAAAATACATATTTATTTATATTATAGCATTCGAACAGCTAATTAGAACAAAAAGATTTTGCCATGCTGGTCTCTGGTTGTTCCAGATTGGTACCAGCTAAAATACACTCGCAGATAGGTGCAAGAGTGTCATCTGACATTGCTGGGAATTGGCTTGTGAGAGTGGCAGGAAATTTAATAAATTGACATTGCTTGAGTCTAAGTCCAGTGGCTGTTTTTGGATAACCCAGAAAAGGAGTGCGTGAGAATAGAAATGCAGCTCGTAAAACTGGATTAATTCTGAGTAAACTGGGATTTCCCAGTTTACTCTGCATTAATTTGATACCTGGAAAAATCTGGACCTTAAGCTAAGGTCTGAATATTTGCAGGTTCTGGGCCTGTGGGACTTGACTTCCAGGATTGCTTTTGCAGTCCCAGGGGTTAATCTCCATATCCATCCCAGTTCAAAGTAGATAATCTGGGATCAGATACTGGATTCTATTGCAGTGTAGATCTAGCATGAGATTTCTCTACTAATTATTAACTAACCTGTACCTGTCTGTAGTAACTGCTATTCATTTCCTGGATACCTAGGCTTCCAACATATGAACAATGGTATTATCTGTTTAGGCAATTACTTACTTTTAGTAGAATCTCAGTTATGTCACCTAGACATTACCAAAGTAGACTCGGATCTCTTACTTTAGACCCAGATGTTTTTGGCCTGCAACTCACAGAAATCCCAGCCATTTACCAGCTGTTAGGATTTCTGGGAGTTGAAGGCCAAAAACATCTGGGGACTCCAGGTTGAGAACCACTGTCCTATATATCCACTCAACAAGGTCTGCATGTGGGAACAAAATAAGCTTACATTCCTATTGTGATGGATAACATTATGGTGCATATCAGGTGCAGGGGATATGTGTCTTCCAGATATTATTGACTTCAACTTCCATAATTATTTATTGGGAGTTGTAGTTTAGCTACCTTGGCAGAGCCATACATTTCCCATCCCTCTTGCATGTGATACATTATGCATAATATTCTATGATCACCACTATTAATGGATATAAATTTATTGTAATAAAACTGTGAACTGACCAATTTAAATATATTAAATGTTCTTTATGAAGTTTGTTCCACAGAGGCTCTGAAGTAGATCTACAAAATAATGAATACAGACCAGAAAATGAAAACCTCACATTATTAGGAACATATATAATTGGGTGTCATTAGAGATGAACAACGATCAGTGTTTGAGCTTTTCGTTTAGGCTGAATCTGAAACTTTGCTTCTTCGTTGCACATTACTGGGCATATTTTAATTGAATTAATTGCATCTTCCTCTCATTCTCTGATTTTTTTTAAACTTTTATCAAGATTCAAGAACAGTTTTAGTGTGAATATTTGTCTAGTTAAGCAAATGTGAGCCCTTTCCCTATTCCAGGACCCAACCCTAACACAGGTCTAGTTCACTAGCAGGAGAGAAAGACTCTACATGAACCTTTTAAAAATGTTCAGTTAATTTTCACTGTGTTCTGGCAGTGTAATTTCCCCATGGACCCTGTTATCAGTGCAATGTCTGAAATAATAACTAGAGTACAGCTGGTTAGTCTTTTAAAATCATTTTTCTAGAACAGAGAAACAAAGACTGTTAAATATTCTTTAATTTCAATATTTGCTGTGAAAGTAATACATTCCATGTTGCCAAATAAAATATAGAGAAAATGTCAGTGTTTTGACTGGGTTTGGTGTTCTATTTTTTATCTGGCTACACTACTTAGCTAGCAACATTTTTCTTCTTCATTGCCATAGATGTGCCTGCTTCATTTGTCACATTGTTGGTAGGTCTGTAGTCCTTCCACACTAGATAATGACAACTTTATGATTCTACTCTAATTGCAATGGTTACATTCTAGGGAATCCTAGGATTTTTAATTGGTAATGTACTAGAAAAAGTCAGTATTGTATAGTAATTTCAGTATTAGACTGGGATACTATGAGATCAGGATTAAATCACCACTCAGCCATGGAATCTCAATTAGTAAATCACACTCTATCAGCCTCATAAGAAGGCAATCAATATCAAATCCTGACTGAAGACTTTTAGCCAAGAAAATCCTGTGGTAGATTCTCCTTATGGTTACTCTAAGTCAAAAAACACTTTAAGCCACACAGCAACAACAATAAATAGCAAACCTTAAGATTCCATAGGATGTATTGTCAAAGGCTTTCATGGTCGGAATCACTGGGTTGTTGTAGGTTTTTCCGGTCTATATGGCCATGTTCTGGAGGCATTTTCTCCTGATGTTTCGCCTGCATCTATGGCAAGCATCTTCAGAGGTAGTGAGGTCTGTTGGAAGTCCAACAGACCTCAGTACCTCACTTCCAACAGACCTCACTACCTCTGAGGATGCTTGCCATAGATGCAGGCGAAATGTCAGGAGAAAATGCCTCCAGCAAAACCCAGGCAGAGCAACAGTTCTTAACTCAAACACTCTTAAATTGGGATGCTCTTAAGTCAAAGTTACCCTGTATATTGAATTAGATGTTTTGTCATGACATCATTTACAAAATTACCTAATATCTGCATCCAACAGGACTTAACAAATGAGAACATGAGGATTGCTGGGTAATAAATGTTATAGGTACACACATGTAGAAGATTATATAATGTTCCATATTCACAAGCATGCGTGCAAATTGGGTTTTATTGTCTTCTAGTCGCTTCCTGCCTCTTATTACAATGACACAATTTGTGAACAGATTTCTCTTCATAAAATGACACATTCTGATATCAACACTAGGAATACACTGTAACATCTGAATATAAGAAAGATGTAATACATTCAACCAAAGATAGAATAATGGGAGAATCCAGTGTGAATCTTAAATTTGCTAGAAAAAATAGATCCAGTGTGTAAAATACATATGCTTAAACTATACAGTTTTCAAATGGGAGCTGGAGATTTGGGAAAAAAGTGCAGTATTTGCACCCAAAAAGTGGAAATACATTTATATAGCAGAATTAGATAAGTGAATTGAACTCTGCAAGTATTTACTTTAGCACAGCAATTTGGAGTTTTACTTATGTGGCCAATTTGGAAAAAGATGTTTACCATGTATATGTGCATTGTAATCCACCCCGAGTCCTCTGTGGGGTGAGAAGGCTGGAATATAAATACTGTAAATAAATAAATAAATAAATAAATAAATAGTCTAATTTTTGTATTCACTTGAATATTAGTCTTAAAATATGCAATCAGGTTGAGTAAGTATGAAAGGCAAGTTTGCTTCTTCTAGGTATAGGTATAGACTTTGCATCCAATTGAAGTGAATGGATGTAGTGCAAGAACACAACCATGCTGCTGTGCATTTACTTGTTTATTCTCATAAGGCTCACACAAAATATCTATCTGCTGTTCTGTGCAGTATATTAACTGAAAGAAGAAAGAGAACACTACCTCAGATTGTGTGTTTGTAAAGGGAAGAGAGAGAATGTCACATATATCTTGAACTGGACAGGAATACAAAGAACAGCCAACCCCATTCAACAGATTCAGGCAAGCTGCCACTACAGGAATATGTTGGCATAGGTGAAAATGTGCTATCATGTTTGCCATTGTTTTTTTTCCTCTTTGGATCAATTTTCTTCATTCCCAATTGAGCACTAGACAGTAGCTTGCATAGACATGGCATATTGTGATTTCAGTCAGGGCAGTTTTGCTGTGCCTGCCAATTGAAACCAACCAATTAATCAATATAAATATTACAGCTTTGTAGCAGTGTGTCCAACACACATAGAGACAAACTGAAACACTGGCACCATGCTGAACATTTTCATAAAAGTGGAAGCATGTTCTTTTTGTTCTGGAAAATACTCTACCAACTCTTTAGATTTTTGCATAGCCTGTGGCTAGATTGCCATGATAGTCTTGAATGGAGGATTGGTGGGTTCCCCTAGAGTGCTTCCAAGCAAAGCATAACAGCAAAATGGAAAACCCACTCTATTATCAAACTAACAAAACACATTGAACCTCCTTGAAAAGGCTTATCAGGTTTCAAAGCTGATCACATCAAGTGTTTTGTTTTTCGCATTTGAACCTTTGTCTGATAAAATGCATCAGTATGTATTTCAAAAATACATTTTCCCCACAACCATGTTGATAGTGTTGCCATTTCTGTCTGCTATACAGCTGCAATCCTGCATGGATTACCATTGTGCAAATCATTCAACATTTCACTGATCTGAACTGGGAGGCATGTGGTCAAGCAACACAATGTGATCAAGACATGAAAGGTTATTAATGACGAAGAACACACATGGCAAAGCTAAAGCAGTTTGGTGTTTTCTCACTATTGGGAAGGTCAAGTTTCTACCCCTCTTCTCATCTCTTCTTCTCCTATAAAGTTGACTGAGTGCAAACTACATTTGCACTTTGAACTCAGTTTGCAGCAACTGTAATAAGCTGAGGACAAAGTGAGAAAGTAGCTAAAAATGGAATGCCAGAGGATTGATTGAGACTGTCTCTGCCTAACTAGGCAGGTCAAGACCTTCTGCCAGCAGGTATTTGGGGAAAAATAAGGGGCAGGCTTTGGGGAGGTGTGGAAGGGATTGGGGTGGGCTGTGTATTTGAAAGGCCAATTGAGGCTGTCTTTGCCTAACTAGGTAGGTCAAGACCTTCTGCCAGCAGGCATTTGGGGAAAGATAAGGCTTTGGGGAGGTGTGGGAGAGATTGGGGAAGGGTGTAAGTTTTAAAGGTCATTTTGAGTGTATTTATTGTATTTTAATCTGTTTTTACTACACACTGTTACTATTTAATTGTTTTAAACTTTTGTATTGCACTTTTTAAACTTGACTAAATGTGGGATTGTTAGCTAACTCGAGTCCCAATGGGGAGAAAGGTGTGGTATAAATACAGATAACAATCATAATCATAATACTGTGGTTCTGCATGGAGAACTACACCACAATGAGCCATTTACTTACCATACAGCCACTGAGACCTCTGATCCAGGCTATTCATAGAATCATAGAGTTGGAAGAGACCTCATGGGCCATCCAATCCAACCCCCTGCCAAGAAGCAGGAAAATTGCACTCAAAGCACCCCTGACAGATGGCCATCCAGCCTCTGTTTAAAAGCTTCCAAAGAAGGAGCCTCCACCACACAGAGAGTTCCACTGCTGAACAACTCTCACAGTCAGGAAGTTTAGAGCTTTGTAGGTGAGCACCTGCACCTTGAATTGGGACCGGAAAATGAACGGCAGCCAATGGAGCTCCTTAAAAAGGAGGGTTGACCTCTCTCTGTAAGGAGCACCAGTTAACAACCTGGCCGCCGCCCATTGGACCAGTTGGAATTTCCGAGCCGTTTTCAAGGGCAACCCCACGTAGAGCGCATTACAGTAGTCCAATCTAGAGGTGACCAAGGCATGGACCACCCCGGCCAGATCAGCCTTTGGATGCTCCCCCCCCCCGTGAAATGGGGCCTGGGGTAAGTCTGGCGATATGGGGAGACACTCTCACTTCCTGTTGTCTCAGCCCTGTCCTTAACTATGAGTCATTTGTAAATCAGATATTTGTAACTTGGGACTGTCTATAATCACAGGTTTATCTCTGAGGAAATTTCTTTTTGCCATGCTTGTACTTTATATCTGGAATTATCTTCATTCATCGGATATATCAACCTAATTAAATGTGGTTTTATGTGTGGAGAATGCTCAGGAAACTCTAACTGTACTCGAAATAAACTCAACCACTTTCATTTTGAACAAGACATATATATTATGAAGATGAGCACCACCTCCCCCCCCCCCCCAGAGTTGGACTCAACTAGACTTAATGTCAAGGGAAAACCTTTATCTTTACCTTACATATTATATACCACCAACAACACATCTACTCTAGATTTTTGTGCTCTTTGCAGATCCAGAGTCAAATATGGCCAAGAGTTTTTTTCATGATACATTGTAGTGCTATGATTCATTTTTAATTGCAGGGCTGCAGCCTATAGAATCTTGTTGTTATCCACCATCACCTAAGTGTCAAATCTCAGGATTTCATAGGATACAGTCATTGTAATTGAAGTGGAATCAATAGTACTACAACTGCATAATGTAAAGGGCCCAAGGACTTGAGGCTAGGATGAACACCTTTTCTGTTCAAATATTAATGTGACCAAGCCTTAACTAATAAGTAAACTGGGACACTATTACCTGTCTTTTATCACTCCTCTGAATTCTGTTATACAAGTCATGGATTATTTTAAAAATGTATCCAAAATGCAAAAATCAAAATAATAACAATAATTGTGTGTACACATTCTCCCGAGGACCTTAAAAAACTTTAAGGCAAAATGATGCAGATTGGGAAAGAAGGGATTCATTTGTGTGGAGAAAACAGATATTGGAGAAAGTGATACTGACAGATTTGGCCATTTCTATTTGTGACTGCAAAATTGTGGCTGACAACCAACTGCAGCTGTGAGAGAAGGCAAAATATCTTCAATTATGGAGAGTTCACCAACATGGAAAGCCCCACGAACAGTCAAAAATATATAATTACATTACAAATATCATCACTCCTGCAGAATCCTGTTTATACCACAAACCTATTTTGGGATTAACCTTGAGTATTCAGAAATCAGTTCAGCATTATTGAAGGGACATGGGCTTATGTTAGCTGGAGTGATCCCAGGACCACTGCCAGATTCCTCAGGGTTCAAGGGTGAATTTGCCTTGCTGGAATGTGCCATTTTTTCTAATGAGAGAACTTGGTTTACAACAGGAGTCAGGAAAGTGTGGCCCATAGGTTTCTTGTACATTCCTTGTATTCCCAGAAGCTCTCCAACAATCCCCCAAAACACTTTGAGTCACTTAAAACACAATTCTTTCATACAAATCACTCAAAAATGGCTTCTAGTCCTCTAGTGCATTCAAACATGCACAAATCTATCCCCAACCCCACCGAGATCCCCACTGCTGCTCAAATAACTGGTTTCTACTCCATTTCTTCTTCAAAATGGCAAAAGGAAGTAATGCAACATAACTTTTGAGCACAATTTTCCAGGGAAACAAATAGAAAATGAAGTATTTTACTATACCTGCTATGGGGAGGGGTGAGTACACATTTATACAATTGTTCATACCTTGTTTACAATAATTCAAGGTTTGCTAGTCGAAACAGAAGATATTGCACAAATCTCTCTCTTTCTCTCTCTCTCTCTCTCTCTCTGCGTGTTATTTACCTTCTTTATATTTATGAATCCCAAGAGCAGGCTGAACTACCATCTATTTTAAGAAGCATGGCCAAAACTAGCTGATACTTTCACTGATGATAGGAATTCTCCACATGTTCTGTATTTCATCCTGTGAGATGATTCACACAGATAGATACCTTTTAGTGGTATAGTGTCTTTGAAGCCAATAAGAGTGTGTCAAGGTAAAGGAAGTGTGAATAATCCCCAGAGCATTTCCATTTCTAACAACCATTTCCTTTCTTTTTCCAATGGAAGGATCAGTTGTGAATTGTTAATATCTGGTAGGTTGCCAAATCCCTAGAGACACACTTGAGTGTCTCCTGGTGAATCAGTATTGAGAAATAAAAAGTTAACTTAAATATATATATATCCAGCAGCTGCAAACAGGAGCCACTTTTAAAATAAAGTAGGCTTACTAATGATGCTTGCCAAATAAAGAAACAGCTGATAAGCGGATTTTTACAGGTAATTTATGTAATTGACACATGAAATACAAACACAACCATGTTTGCAAAGTTGTAGAAAGCTGACCTTATTTGCAGATATAATAATACTGCATACAGTACATCCCACACTTTCACAGGGGTTACACAAGACTCTCGCAAAACCAGAGAAAACATGAATTAAAAAACTAATTCTATTTACCTGAGAAACATCCTTCTAGAAATCTCTAGATCCTCCAGGGTGAATCTATGGTCAGCATCTGCTGTGAGCATCTGCGGTGGTCAGGGGAGCTTTTGCACAATTAAAACTTGTGCGCCAGCTGCGCCCGTACCTTGGGAGGTCTGATCTGGTCACGGTGATCCACGCTCTGGTTACATCCCGTATAGACTACTGCAACGCTCTCTACGTGGGGTTGCCTTTGAAGACTGCCCAGAAGCTACAACTAGTCCAACGAGCGGCAGCCAGACTACTAACAGGAGCAGGGTACAGGGAGCATACTACTCCTCTGTTACATCAGCTCCACTGGCTGCCAATCAGTTTCCGAGCACAATTCAAAGTGCTGGTGTTGACCTATAAAGCTCTAAATGACTCCGGCCCAATTTACCTGTCTGAACGGATTCTCCCCTATGAACCATCAAGGTTATTAAGATCTTCTGGAGGAGCCCTGCTCTCGGTCCCACCACCCTCGCAATCGCGTCTGGTGGGGACGAGGGACAGGGCCTTCTTGGTGGTGGCCCCTCGGCTCTGGAACTCTCCCCCACTGGAGATTAGAACTGCCCCTTCTCTCCTGACTTTTAGAAAGCTGGTGAAAACTTGGCTCTGTAATTTAGCATTCGATGAGTGAGTCAATAACTCTTGACCACACGGACAGATGGTGATGAATTGTGATTTCATTCTGATGGCTTGGCCTCATGTAATTATATGATTGCATTTTAATGTATTTTATGTATTAGTGCATAAAAACTGCGGAGGTTGAGAAGACCGGTATATAAAAGTTCTAAACAAACAAATAAATAAATAAATTGAAATGCTGAATAATGAAATCTACAAAAATTAAACCTGCTGTCTATACTTGGTGATGTATAGAAGGATTTTTTTCTAAGCCTTTAAGGTAGGTTAGCTACATTGTAGGTTAAAAAATGTAGGTTAAAGAATGGAAAAAGCTCCTTGGGCACTATGCCTAGTGTGAAAGAAGAATGAATCTGTGTGCTTGCGATTAGTTCTGAGCCAAAATTAAGTCACAGCCTGTAGGTGAGATCCAGACCTATCAATAAGCTGCCCTGAGTCGGGGGTAGAGAAGGGCGGGGTACAAAATATTTGAAATAAATGATAGCCATTGGATATCTCAGTTGACACAGAAGAAGTAAGATTAGATAAGAATGAGGAGATGACATGACTTGCTGGGAACAATGGCTTCAAACTACAAGAAAGGAGATTCCATCTGAACATGAGGAAGAACTTCCTGACTGTGAGAGCAGTTCAGCAGTGGAACTCTCTGTCCCGGAGTGTGGTGGAGGCTCCTTCTTTGGAAGCTTTTAAACAGAGGATGGATGGCCAACTGTCAGGGGTGATTTGAATGCAATATTCCTACTTCTTGGCAGGGGGTTGGACTGGATGGCCCATGAGGTCTCTTCCAACTCTTTGATTCTATGATTCTATGATTCTGGGTTCCACTGCAAACTCTGGGGTATACCCTGACTTTGTGTAGCATGGAGCAAAATTGGGTTAAGGGTAAAAAAATTCAGGATACTTTCCAGAAATCCCTATATATTGTGAAGACTGCCAGAGCAGGAATCAATGTGGCTACAGGTTTTGTTTTAAATTAGTGTAGACAGACAAGCCGATGGTGGCGAAACTGTTGTTAAAGAAAGTACTTATAATATTCATGCATTTCCAAAATATTACAGTTTCCTATAACAGCCTTTGGGGAAAAAATCCCTGGACTTCACAACATTTCCTATGAACATGATGTGGTTTCATAGATAATGAATATGATGAGGGTAAATAAGGCTTGGAAAGTGTGACCATTTTAAACAACAACTCTCAGAATCCCATGGGAAAATTCTGCAAGTTATACTGGTAATAATAAAAAGAGGTGCACTGTCATTTACAATGTTATTATTTTTACTTGTTTGTGATTATATATATTCAGAGAGAGGTCAACCCTCCTGTTTAAGGAGCTCCATTAGCTGCCGTTTATTTTCCGGTCCCAATTCAAGGTGCAGGTGCTTACCTACAAAGCCCTAAATGGTTTGGGACCTGCCTACCTGCATGACCGCATCTCCGTATACGAACCCACATGATCTCTCCGATCATCTGGAGAGGCCCTGCTCACGATCTCACCTGCGTCGCAAGTGCAGTTGGTGGGGACCCCTCGTGGTAGCCTTCTCTGTGGTAGCCCCCTGACACTGGAACTCTCTCCCCAAGGACATTAGACAAGCCCCAACGCTGGCAGTCTTCAGGAAGAGCTTGAAGATGTGGCTGTTCCGGTGTGCCTTTCCAGAGTAGGAAGCTCCTAGCATCATGTCCCAAATGCACTTTACTCAAGATTTAAGATTGTCTGCACACAGCACTACCTCTAAAAACCTATACATGTCACCTGTCATGTCCAGCACTTTTAAATTTTTATCCATTACATTTGGCCCGACCTTAGTTTTTAAATGCGTCATGGTGTTACTGTTTTTAATGTTTATTGTTATTGCTTTAATTTTTTGTTTGCTTTATGAGTTTTATTGTTGTATTTGTTATACTGTTGTTTTATTGTGGGCCTTGGCCTTTGGTAAGCTGCACCGAGTCCTTCGGGAGATGTTAGCGGGGTATAAATAAAGATAATAATAATAATAAGAAGAAGAAGAAGAAGAAGAAGAAGTTCAATAGCATGTTTGATTTGTAAATTCTCAAGCTGAATTTGCTTTAATTTTTGTAACTCCCTTTGAGTCCCAAACTGGGGGAAAAGCAGGATTAGAACAACATTTTCAAGATGTAAAGAAAACTTCATCTTGTCCGTTACTTTGAGACGTCTTCTCCCAGCTCCCTCTCTGCCCAAATTACTGGTGACAAGCCAATGGACCTTGGATCAACAAGCCAAGCACATCCCTTTCATTCATACTGCTGTTTGTCAGCTCACTGCCCACACAAGTGGTCTTTTCCCTCTTTTATCCTCAGACGTTTGGAGCTGGTATGTTGCTAAAGGGCAAAATTGCAATTGACCCTGAAATAGAATCTTGCAGAAAGCCACATTTCAAGGTTATCTCTAATACAGAAAACTGTATATTATGGTGCTGTGGATCAAGCTTCTATTTAATTCCACTGGAGATGGACATGTAATGGAGCAATTTGACCACTGTTTTCTGTTCTTGAATCTGCTACGGGCTGCCTGTTCAATCTCTTATCTTCTAGCTCATTTTTTCTTAAGAAAATGAAAGTGTTTCAGCTGAGTTTAAAGTAGTAATGTAACACTGCAGAGTTCAATATCTGATGGGCAATAGCCAGCAGTAGGCTTAAAATAAGGCATATGTGCTTTGCTAACTGCACATTTCTATATTAAATGCAAGGCAGATTTGTTTTTTGTTCACTTGATAGAATAGAGTGAGTAATGCTGATAACAGGTTTTGGACTGTAATAGTTAAAAGTTATGAGAATTGCAGGCAAACATCAGAAGAACCACAGATAGCCAATCCCTATGTTAGAGAAACATCAAAATATCTAGCCATTAAAGGGTTCATAAATGACTATTGGCAGAGCTTAGGAAAATTACTTCTTGGATGACAGACTAGGCATGTGTGATTGATTAAAAATGGTTAAAAATACTGACAAAACTGGGGTGGGGTGGGGTGGAGCTTCATTTCTAAAGTATTTCTAAAGTATACTTAGTAAAAATGTTACTATAATGAGACTAATGAAATTTTGTTACTATTTCATTACAGTAATTGCACATGCACAATAATGAAATAATTGCTACTATTGGGGAACTCCAGGGGCTCCCATCTCCCTGCTAAAACACATTTACCACTCTTTGCCCATCAAGTTTCATAATGTTTCACTTATCCACTGATTTTTGGTGAATTTTCAAAATTGTAAACATTTTTTAAAAGAAACTACAAGAGCTATCTACTTGAATTTTATTTACAATGCATGAGTTAATCAGGGCTTTGATCCCCAGAAGTTTCAGAAAGATTTACACATCTTCAGATTTTGGTGGATTTTTGACCTGTTGCCAAAACAATTTATCTCTCAGAAAGTAACAACAGCCATGCCCTTGAATGTCCTCTGTCTTTATAACACACAACCACATAACTTCAACTTAGCACAGATTTATGCTATTACTTACTTACTTTAGTCCTCTTGGCAGATTCAATAATTTTATTTATTATTAAACTGATTCTAAACAGCTAGCTTGCTGCCCCCCTCCCCATTGCCTTCCTTACAGTGATGGTAAAAAGACAAGGGATTGGTTTTTAAAGCACTTTATGTTCTCTTGGTTTTACCAAAGTTGCTTATTGGTTATACTGAAAATTAAACTGACTCTCTGGATCTGTAGCTTTTTGGTGAAGAAATTACCTCACAAAGTCGGAAGGCTTTAATTCAAAAGCATGCATTAGGGAACGCAACAAAATTCCAAGTGACAGTTTATTCTCCTCATGCCTCACCCTGGCCCCTCCCCTGCATTGCTCACATTTCCATGGCAATCCTCTCCCAGATTTCAAATATACACAGGACAGGACTAAGGCATGGCCTAATTTCCTGGCTTCACACATAACCAGGAAAGAAGGTCATGATGCTGACATTTGGAGATATCCGAACATTACAGAACATTAACAAAAATTATTGGTGAGCATTTCTTCCCCCACCTTTCCTACATGTTTCGAATATCACTTTGTATGCATGATTTTTATGATTTTTAATGAAATATGATTTAAAAATGAAATTATGCATAAGCTTACTATAACCTCCTTAGAAGGCCCTGGTGAAGTATCCTGCTTAACCAGGCTTCTGGAAAGTAAAGAGGGAGCATTGGGGTGAATCTGTTGCCCCATGAGCATCTCCTTCTCAGTGATACTTTCTTCATTTCATGGGGAAAATGTCACAATTACAGGGAGGCCCCATGTTAGTTCAATTGGAGCCAACACAACATGGGAAGCCTCTCATGTTAGGGGTAGAAGCGTCCGGTGATGCTTTTACTCTGGTTGGGGGTGTGGCCTATGCCAGATATCACACAATGTTATGTGAAGTCCAACTTCAATCTCTCTCCCCCAGATGTGGTGAAAGAGTCTTAGAATGCTAAAATGACCCCTGTTCGACGAGGCTGCTTATCTCTCAAAATTCCCTAGCTAACGTGATCCATATCTAAAGTTCCATTTAAACGGTACAGTTTTTAAAATAATAAAGAGACTTTACAGACAACCTGTATCATTAATGAAAACAGAATGTCATGATTTTCAATGTAGCCTCCTATCTATCTGTCTTTCCATGCATCTGTCCATCCATTCATCACATTTATCTAGGATGTGACTAAACAAGTGTTGAAAAATCAAGTGATGTCCTTGCATGCCTTAGGGTTTTAAATGGTATTCACATTTCAGGTGTTCATTAGAGAATGAAGCTGGAAAACAATAAAGTAGTGACATTTTCAGCAGGCATGACAGCAGAAGCCGTCTTGAAAGCTGTGTTTTATAGTCATGATACTCAGCAAGGAAAACCTTCTGTTCCTTGCTCCCTCTTAAATTGAAGAGTCCTCTGCTTTCAAACTTCAAAAGAAGCATGCCCCACCCACTCTAAGATAGTGCAACACAAATGCTACTATAATGTGTCAGGTCAAGTGATGACATCTTTTGTACAGCTTGACATCTTGCTGGTGGACTAGCTGAAGATGTTTCCTTGATGGCTTTTAAGAGCCAGAGGTCCATTGATGCTGGTTTGCTGCTAGCTCTGCCATGGGCCATTTGCCCCTTAACCCCTGAAATAACGAGACAGACAACAAAGGTATGGATTCAAATTGGGCAACTTTTATTGAATGTTACCTATTTAACTTTACCTGAACTAAACTAAGTGTCAAGGAACTTGGTGGCAAGCTGAGGCAGCGTCCCCAGCTACTTAATGTGTGATGTCTGTGTGCCCTGGATCCCCAACCGGGCAACCTGAAGGTAAAATTCTGGAGAAGCCTGTGTCCGATTATTGATATCAGCTTCTCTCTTTACTGGGCCAATTGATGTCCCCTCACCCATTTGTTGACTTCTAGGTGAGTGTTTGTTGTACAGTGCCCCCCACCCTTAATGGGTGCCATGTGTATACCTCCATGTCAGTGTTTTCCTGAACTATTTATGCTGGCCTAGTTAAACCAAACCACTCCATCTAGCCCCTAATAACAGTATAGGGTAGGCGAAAAAACCCCCCAGAACATGAGAGGCAAAAAATTCCTACCCGGCTCCAACGGGCAACCAAATATACTGTCAATGGGCGGGAGTGGCGGGCGAAAGGTCTGACAAGACTGAAGGACGGAGGCTGGCTCACGTGGTAGGCCAGCCCCGCCCTTCTTCTCGGAGGTTCTAACAGGAACCTCCCTTTCTCTCTTCAGGGGGTGGGGCAAATCGCTCTCCCCCCCAACTTGTTGGAGTGGAGAGTCCCTTGCCCCTTAACCCCTGAAATAACGAGACAGACAACAAAGGTATGGATTCAAATTGGGCAACTTTTATTGAATGTTACCTATTTAACTTTACCTGAACTAAACTAAGTGTCAAGGAACTTGGTGGCAAGCTGAGGCAGCGTCCCCAGCTACTTAGTGTGTGATGTCTGTGTGCCCTGGATCCCCAACCGGGCAACCTGAAGGTAAAATTTGGAGAAGCCTGTGTCCGATTATTGTTAACAGCTTCTCTCTTCACTGGGCCAATTTATGTCCCCTCACCCATTTGTTGACTTTTAGGTGAGTGTTTGTTATACAGTGCCCCCCACCCTTAATGGGTGCCATGTGTTTACCTCCATGTCAATGTTTTCCTAAACTATTTATGCCACAGATTGGGGGCAAATGTCCATTTCGCCCCCATCCCCCACCAAACCCCTCAACACTTCCTCAATGCCTAACTGCAAATCAGCTAAAAATTGTGAGTTACCCAAGTCTGTTAAATGCACGCCATCTGAACGGTAGAACTGTGTTTTGTCATGCGTGATGTCATTATGTGGAATGTAAGACCCTCTGCCCCGTGCTAACGCAGTGCGCATGGCCCGATTCACACGCTTTCTGGCCTTCTCGAGCTTCCTGACGTCACCACCTCCTGGCCACCGAAGGCGTGGAATGATGGCCGACCAAGCGATGTGAACCCCGGGCCATGCCTGCCAGATCTTCAAAATGTCAGCACGGGCTTGTAGATACAAGGCCCTGCCGTTAAGCAGGCCAAGATCATTACCTCCAATATGGAGCACCAAAACATCAGGAGTGGGCCGGCTCCTGTCCTGGAACAACAAGGGAACTAAACCGTCCCAACGAAGGCCCCGAACACCCTTCCACTCGACCAATGCAGTGGAAGCGCAACCCAGATGCTGGCCAAAGGACGAGTTCCTGGCGTATCTCTCCGCCCAGTGGACATAACTATGCCCACAAACAAGGATTCTCCATCTATGCGCCAGCCTGGCAGTTTCTGAAAGATAAACAACAAACTCAAACAAGTACCGAGCGAACATATCGCCTATAAGCGCCTAATCTCCACCTGCCAATTGATTTAATGGCCTCCTCATTATAACCCAAGTGAGCTGCCGAAGATGCCGCTCCAATTCGGAAAGAGTGAGTGCCAAATTTGTGAGAACCCAACCCCAGCATCTTCAGCGCCCTATCAGTGATGGCCCAAAACTGGTATTTAGTAAGGGGGGTGGAACCCTGATGGCAAAACAAATATCTCCCCGCCTGAGCCCTAACTTGAATGAACTGTGCCATAGCCGAAACAGGGCAAAGCTCAGGGTCACTGCATCTGGCCAATGTAATCACAGCGCCCTTGGCTTGCTGGTCCGTCTTGGACGAACGTACTAAAATTTGGAGGGTGTCATGCGCTAGCTTTATATCTGGCAACAGCAATGCCCGCAGAGAGACATCACCCTTTGACATGGCCAGTAACTCGCTTATCCTAAGAGCAGTGAAAAAAGCCGTCAATGCTGCCGCGTGGAATAACCGCTGCTCATACTCCGACCTACATACTCTGGGCCATGTTCCCCTTAATCCCTTTAAAATTGTGGGCGACAAGGGCTCCCTTTTATCAAGGGATGGTCCCCGTTGACGTGCCCAACCCGCAATGATTTTATGTAGGCGGAAATTGTTAGTGGGATCCGAAAGACCCTGCGCTTTTGACCAGTAGGCCAACGCCGACAGCTGGGACTTAATGGTGTGCGGC